>BQNB010132423.1:0-18627 GCA_026074375.1 Tanacetum coccineum
GAGACACTTTTGACATTCATTCATAGTTTCACAACCATCATTCACAGACAAATTCACAACAGTTTTTACAATATCATGATCAATGACCTGTGCCAAGAGTAGTTCATTTTCACTCAAAACTTGATTCATTTTAACTTCGAAAGTTCTGGACTCCAAGCGATGTTGTTTGACAGCCTGTTCCATTTGATAAAAGATTTTTTGGACATCGGCAAGTTCTTCAACCAAGTATTGATTGAAGTTATTGAAGATATCTTTTAATTCTTTTATAAATGGAATGATTTCATCTCGAAAACAAGCCTTTGTATGTTCAAACCCCCACGTGCCCTTAGTGATAGTTGTGCCCTTAGTGATAGCGTTTGAGCTCTTTCAAGCTAGTATACACCATACTTACTTTTGGAAGTTCTTTTGGAACCTCAACTTTGACGGTTGTGGAAGAATGAGATGGGTCTAAAGCTGGGACCGAAGTCGCTTTCCAATAGGCATGTTCACTATATAAATCAGATTGTCGAACAAATCGTTTGTTGTAATCGTTATTAAGAATAGCATAATTAATTGGTTTAGTGTTCACGTTATGTTTTACAACCAATGGATCTTGTTCTTTCAAAAGCATTTTTGAACGACTCTCTTCACAACGCATTAATGTCTCATCAGAATCAGGAATCACAATAGTATCCATTTTAAGAATGACATTCCCGTCATACAGTTTTGGCTTTGACTCCTGAACTTTTTCAGATAGAAAGGTTTTTCAAAACCGATAGCTTGTTTCGTGGAATGATCATAACAAATTTTGGATTTAGTCATCATATGAACAGTTTGCGCAGATTGACCTCTTTTGAAAATGATATTATCAAGTTGCTTAATTTTCTTTTCTAAAGCAATTTCTCTATCAATATTTCTGTTTTCTTCCATTTTTAAATCATTTTTGAGATCAGAAACTGTTTTCATTAAAGAATCCTTTTCTTGCACTTGTTCAAAAAGAGTTTGCTTAAGACGTACAATCTCGGCATACTGTTCATTTGATCCTGAAAAACTGTTCTCAACATTTTGCATTTCTTTCAAATCTTTAACCTCTTCTTTATATCTGTCAAGCTCGGTAGTCAAAGCTTTATTGGCACTTTTATATTCCAGATTAACATTGGTGCAGTTCATCACTTGGGTATTTAATTGTTCAAACATAGATAATATCAGGACATCTTGTTGAGCAGAAGAGTTAGAATTCTGGACAGTTTCCTGTTGTGTTTCACTCAGATACTGAGAATAAGGAATGATATTGCTATCACTGGTTATTTCAGTTTCTGTCTGATTCACATCATTAGACTGTTCAGAAGACGTCATTATCTGCTCACTTTGATTGATTAAATCATAGGTCAGATTATCCGGATTGTGTACCTCAGTGAGTGCATCTGAGCCATTCCTGGAAAGATTCGCCATGAGAGCAATCTTGGCTGAGTTAAGTTCATCACAATCAGAGTCATAGGCATCCAGATCATCGGCTTGATAAGCAGCATTGTGGGTAATGACAGTCTGAGAGGTTTGAGTGTCAGGAAGTCCTGGATCTGCCAAAAATGCTATTTCTTCCTCTGTTAAAACTTGACCACTTGCTTGAGCTTGAACCAGCAACACTTTATCATTGAACCACGTTTCATCCCTTTTTCTCTTGGGCTTAGTACACTGCTTGGCAATATGACCCTCCCCTTTGCAATTGTAACAGATGACAGTCCGTTGTTTCCCTGTGTTGCTTCCACTTGCTCTAGGGTAATATGCATCACTAAGTCAGATTGTATATCCAAGGATTCAGTATCTCTGATCGAAAGCATTACGAGCGCTCGTAGGAGTTAGAACATACAGTCACTCTGTAGTGGAATACTCTATGTGCGCCGCCAATGAGCATCTAGCGCCTGATGATCTCCCCCCTGCAGTGTTTGAGGTGTAATAGCTAAGCACGATATGTCAACATGTCCCGAACCGACGCGCCCTATCCTATAAATATGCACTCATTGATCACAGCTGTCCCCTGCATCTCGTTCTCACAACTTGACCTACCTTGCTTGAGCATATAGAACCACCACGCAACACTTTATCATTGAACCAACGTTAGACCATATCCTCCTTTTTACTGAGGCTTAGTACACTGCCGTGTGGCATTCTACCGATACCCTCCCCCCCACCACTTTCTGCAACCTCTGTACACCCCAACCCTCCCGCCCCCGCCACCACCCCCCCAACACTCCCCCCCCCCCCACCTCCTCCCCCCCCCCCCCCCCCCCCCCCCCCCCCACCTCTTCCCCATTTCCATACTCCTTTCACCTCTCTCACACCTCTCTTTTCCACCCCCCCTATTAATCCCTTTATTTTTCCCTAATTTTTAATAATTAACCCCCCCTTCTCTCCATTTTTCCCCCGCTTTGTTTCCCTGTGTTTCCTCCACTTGCTCCAGTGTGTGTATTTTCTCAAACGCCCCCTTCCTAGAATATAATTAGTTTGTCTCCCCTGACATAGTAGACCCCATAGTGGTCTGTACGTCCCCATCTAACCCAAAATGCTTTCACTATATACATGATGTCCATTACTAAACCCCATATCAAGAACGCACCTACACTGTGTACTACCAATCATGATACATACTCTCTGACAATCTATAAAGTATTATTACCACGCCTCGTGTGTCGACAAGTTCACCTGCAAGCACACAACCAAATAAAAAATACTTCCACACTCAATAATGAAACACAATCACAACATCACTCACATATGTCACCGTCCCCACACAAATCCATATCCACACACATATCCCATCACAGTAATACTACATGTGTATATCTAAAAATACTAAACCCAAATGACAGGACTTAAATGAAATTATAATACTAACATCAAGTGTCCTGATGTTGTATGATGAAATTGTATGTACACCAACTAAAAATATAAACCAATACCGCAACTGTAAACCCTGTACCCGAAATACGCTTCCGTCACAACCAAAGATATAATGTACAACTCAACCGAAATGATATGTGTACACCAGCCAACGCAATAAATCATTAATTAAGTAATAATAACCCAACTCACTTTAGAAGACTACATTACAACATATCAAGTGAATGCCTGTCGTGATATGTAATAATGAGTACTGTTATGTAGAAATACTCTAAGACGCACACTCAAGACATATGACCTATATTTCTCATAAAGATGAAAAGGATACAAACAATCTAACTACTACTAATTCAACCCCTACCCTTTGTGTACCAAAACTAACCCACTTTCATTTAAGACATATATCGTATACCCGACTAAGTAAGATTATTCTCCGCTCTACCAATCTCCCCCCCCCCCCCCCCCCCCATCACTATGGGTAGAGCTGAGTCAGAAGAGTAAAGAATGATACCTCGACTATAATCCGCTATTGAAGTACTTATAAAATTGAGCGCCAATCGAAGAAATAGACAATCTTAGTTAGACAACTCTCTACCCAACTAAGAATCAAAAAATAGATGTGATGTTAAATCGTGTTTATATGTGTTACTGTTTCATTGTATCAATACCACGTCGCTAATGCATTCACTTCTACAGTGTTTGGCCTGTCGTTCATCGTTCTGACCTACTTAGCGATATAAGCCTTTAACGCACAGCCTGCTCCCATTGAAATCACAAACTTAGGTATTAGAGAGCCTCACAAGTGTTTCTCATACTAGAATCACAATTTAAACGCAAACTCTAAGTTATAACAGCAATTTTCCTGAACTATTAAAGAAAAATCCTCGCAGTAACAAGAGTGCTATCCCATTCACTGAAGCGACGAGAAGAAGTAGTTTGTTTGTATAACTCGATGGTACTAGTTAACTCTGTGATGAAGATATTCGATTCGAACTACGATTCCTCCAAGTTAGTTCTGATCTATTGCTCGATGTGTGATGTATTATATCACGTAACTTTAGTAGAACAGAGTCGAACTAGTTCTCGATACCTCAACAAGAGAGAGGTACACTCGCGCAACAGACTCTCGTGCCACACTACCTCTCTCACCCCCTCCCCCCCCAGAATCATAGCTTAGCTCAAGTCTGACACTATATACCTTAATAGATCAAAACAGTATAGCACCATACTACAATTAACTCTGTACAAGTGCGTTTTAAGTTCAACCCCTGAGTTCCCTCCTGATTAGCAGTTTATCTTTCCCAAAGATAGTGACCACTCTAATCACGCTCTCTCATATGTCAATGTTGCTCTCCTAGATGATCAAAAACGCAGTACCAGTCAGACTTTATAAGTATGGAGCATATGGCTCACGCGCGCAGAGAGATATCTAAATGTGATTTATGTGCTTTGTGTATAGCTCTCTACTCAATCATGTCCGAATGGCAGAATCACTCTAGCGGCGTTGACTCATTGATCTTCTCTCTCTGATCCTCTTAAGCCACCTCCTGCGCGTAACTACTACGATCCTCCAGTGATGAAGGAAAATACACTATGACGTGGTCCTTTTTTCTACAGAGGCAAGAATCATATTTTTCCTATAAAGGTCAACTCAGAGTAATCACTAAATAGATACACCCAGTTCTATCATCTATGGTCTATTCTCTAAGAAATAAAGCACTACTTAACGCCCCTGTGATTATTCATAGCCACATTAGTGCGCTGTCTTTGGAGTCACGTCCCTCTTGGAAACCCCGAGCGTGAACACTTATCCGGACATCGCTCCGTCCGGTCGCGTGCTTCGGGTATCACATAAAAGATTACACACACAATCTGACGCACAGCATCACACCGCGCACTCACCGATGTGTGGTAATAAAGTTGTATTTTCTTTTTGTTTTTTCTTTTGTATGACCCTACAATTGCTATCATCAAAATCCCTATCCAATACAGGCTCCCCATCACAAAAATCCACCAATCTGGAGAGTATCCCTGAGCATCCAAATATTAACATTTGCGGTTATTTTTCAGATAAATAAAAAAATCAATAAAACAAAAAATAAAATTATGCATTCCTCATAATACATCCCAAAAAAATAAAAATAAGAACAGAAAACTAAAGGATCACCAAATTCAAAACAAAAACAACCACCAACAAACCCATCTTCGTTCATTATTTTTTACAACAAACACCAACACCATCATCACCACAAAACTAAATTGCGCCCACCATACATCATCATAAAAAACCACCACTTCCTCTCAACCCATCATTACATTATCTACTTATCCATAACACCAACCACCAAACACCCTACCACCAACACCATCCCCAAAAAAAATAAATCCCATTGTCCAACTCATTTGCGCCTTATCAACAATCCCTTCTTCCATTCATAAACATAAATACTACCAATCTTATTCTCATAATCCCATTCATTTCATGCACAACCTTAAACACAAAACTAAACGCTACCCAACCCACCGCATCCCTACCTATCCCTCACGATCACAACCACCCATACCCAACACACAACACACACACCACACCTCTAACCCTAATCACTACAAATCCCAACCCCCCTCACCACGACAACCTACCCCCCCCCACACCCCCTCACAGTCCTTCACCACCTCACCCTACCCCCCATCCCCACACTTCCGACCCCCCCCCCCCCTCCCCCACCCCCCCCCCACCCCAAACCACCCAAGCCCTCGTCCCCCACAACCCCCCCCCACCACCCCCCACCCTCTCCCACCCCCCTCCCCCCCCCCCCCCTACCCCCCCCCAACCTGTCCCCCCCCCCGCCACCCCCTACCCCCCCCCCCGCCCCGTCCAGCCTATCGATAATTTCCCCTCCCATATTGTCAATCACTACCCCTCCCCCTCTCCCCCCCCGCGCCACCCCCCCCCCGTTTCACCGCAGCACGTCTTGACCCCCAACACCCCCATATAACCCTATTAATGATCCCCAGAAACAGATTACCACCCATTCATACCCCCCCGGGCACACGTGCCTTCCCCCCAAACCCCAATCAAACGAGCCCATCAGGGGGTCCCCCCCCCCCCCACCCCCCCCCCCCCCACCCCCAGGGGTTTCCGTCCACTTTCTCGCCCCCGTCCGTGGCGCGTGTCTCCTCACGAGCGTTAAACGCATCACGGGGGTTTTAAATGTGGGAGGGTTTGGGCGGCGGGGAGAGGGCAGAACGGCGGTGCTTGGGTGGGCTGGTCACTGGGGGGGTAATTGCTTTATTATAATTTTTTTAAATACATGGTACTTAGGTGTTTCTGGGGGGTGGCGTTTTGCGGGTGGGTAAGTCAGGTATCGGTCGGTCCAAGGGGGGGCGTTTGGTTGGGAGGGGGGGTGTTCTTTAGGTTGGGGAGGTTGTGTTCTTAGGTGGAGCGGTGTTGTGTTTGTGGCGGTGGCATGCTCCTTGAATTGTACCCCAGGGGGGAAGTGCCTTGGCATGCTGACGCCGCTAGATCCTCGGCACCTCCCTGTTCCCGTGCTCCCCCTCTACGCATCCCCCCTGGCGCGTGCCAGCGCCCGGCGTTCTCTGACGGAGCCCACCTGCCCCCCACGAATCCGTATCTCGTCTCCCCCCGCCCCCCCCGTGCTCGCCGGTTCTCACCCGGGCCATGCTAGGGGGCTCGCCCCCCGCCCCCCCCCCCCCCATGGATTACCGCCCGCCGGCCCCCCGCCACCCCCACCCTAAGGTCTAACACCCCTGCCCGCCAGTCATGGGGGCCCTCCCACACCTGCCCCCCTCCACGCTCCCCCACCACCCAGGGTCGGCGTGCCCCTCCTGCCTCCCCAAGGGGCTTGCCGGGACCCCCTCGCCCCCCGTGGTCCCGCCCCCCCCCCAATTGAGTCCGTTCCCGTCCCCCCCCTCCCCCCCCCCCCGGGTTGGTCCCCCAGGCTCCCTCAGGTCCTCCCCTTGTGTGAGTCCACACTCCGAGTTTGGTTATTGTTTTTTTGAGCTTGTTACATCCTCATTAATGGAGATGCTTTTGGTTTGTTTTGGGGCCTTATTGGTTGGTCCCCCCCCCCCACTTTCCCCCCCCCCCCCTCCCCCCCCCTTTTTCTTTCAGGACGGCGGGGAAAGGACAAGTATCCCCACGGGGGTCCCCAACCCCGAAAGCCCCCGGTAACACCCAACCTAGGACAGGATAGACCACTCCCACCGCCCTGTGTTCACACCGAAAAAACCCCGGGGGAGCAGAAAGAAACCCCCTCCCCCCCCCAAACCGGAAACGAAAAAGCCGGCGGCCACACGGCCTCCCCTCACCCAGACCACCGCCCTAAGGGGATGGAACCGATCCCCCCCCCCGCCCAACACCCACCCCTCATCATCCCTCTCCCCCCCCCCCTCCCCCCCCCAACCAGTCCCACCCCCCCACGTCTGCCGAAATTTAGGGTACCCCACAATTAGCATTGCCGGGCAAGAAAGGGACCCACCCCTCGCCACTACCACGACCCCCTCCCCCCCCCCCCCCCCCCCCCAGACCCCCAACCTGAAAAGCCGCCTACATATGACCATCCCTTGGCTGCTACATGCCGGCACATAAGTCCCATCTAGTCCCACCCCTGAAACACTACTGCTAATTGAGATACCAGACCTCAATTCGCACTCCTATTCTTGACTCCCCCTTACCCGATACACCATTGTGTCATGTCCCACCTACATCTCCCACCCCCTCTAGAAAGCAGAACACCGCAACCAAGCCGAACCCAGAAAACGCCCACACCACGCACACCCTCCGCACATCCCGACCAAGCCGAACTCACATCAGAATCCCCCCACTCGGCCGCCGAACCACCTTCGTCTCCTCTCCCTCCAGCAAAGTCCCCCGATAGGACCGCAACCAGATCTCAGAAGATACAAGTTCACCCCACAAACGTCCCCCCCCAAGGGGTTAGTTTATTAGAGTACTTGAAAGACTAGTATATGTTTGTAATGGCCGTTAGTTAAAGAATTTTCTCGTCGCGAAGACCAAGATTTCTGGGCGCCGGTTACTCTCCGCTATCCATCGCCCCCCCACCCCCCCCACTCGCGGCCGAGTGCCTTTATCTTTCCTCATGTTCCCGCTCAGAACCAAAACTCGAAACGCTACGAACACCCCCTTTCTCCCCCCCCCCCCCCCCCCCCACCCCCCCACCCCCCCCCCCCCCTCCCACCCCCCCCCCCCCCCCGCCCCCCGCGCGGAAATCGCACAGAACCCCACCC
The DNA here is from genome assembly GCA_026074375.1 of Tanacetum coccineum. Classification (NCBI taxonomy): domain Eukaryota; kingdom Viridiplantae; phylum Streptophyta; class Magnoliopsida; order Asterales; family Asteraceae; genus Tanacetum; species Tanacetum coccineum. Next base: position 8,146 of record BQNB010132423.1, read on the forward strand.
CCCACCACCCCTACACCCGGCGCCCGACCTCTAGGGTCCACCCCCCCGCCACCCCAGTGCCCCCCTCTTTGATTGGTCGGCCGGCCCCCCCCCCCCCCTTCCCCCCCCCCCCCCCGTCCCCCCCCCCCCCCCCCCCCCCCCCCCCCCCCCCCCTCCCCCCCCCCCCCCCCCCCCCCCCCCCCCCTCCCCCCCCCCCCCCCCCCCCCCCTCCCCCCCTCCCACCCCCTCCCTCCCCCACCCCCCCCCGCCCGCCCCGCTTTTTGCCGCCGCCCCTTCCCTTCCCGGGGCCCCCCCCCACCGCCCTCCCCCCTACCCACCCCCCTTCCCCCCCCCCCCCCCCCCCCCCCCCCCCCCCCCCCCCCCCCCCCCTCCCCACCCCTCCCATCCCATCCCCCTCCTAGTCCCCCCCCCCCGGCCGCGCCCCTCTCCTCCCCCTGTCACCCCTCCACCAGCTACTCCACCCCCCCTTCCCCCTGAGAGACCTATCGCCAGCGACAACACCGCGCGCGCCCCCCCGCGAGACACTCCCTCCCCGAGCAGCCAATACTCTTTCCCTTTCGTCCGACCTTCCCCCCGAAATTTTCCTCCCCCCACCCGTACACAATCAATCCGGAAATTCGGGCTGTGCCCATCTCTCACCCCCAATGAAGCCACGCCCATCATCAGACACCAAAGATAGCCGCCCGAACCCCAACCGCCTCTTGGTCCCCACCCCCCCCTCCCGACCCCCCCCCCCCCCCCACCCCCCCCCCTGACCACCGAAACCGGGTTCCCCCCCGACAGCACTAAAAGCCAAGGACAGGCCCCCCAAGGAACCCCCACCCCCTCTTCTCTCCCCCAGAGACCCCCCAATAAGGCCACCAACTTTCCTGTCCAAGCGAGCACCCCCACCGTAACACGACCTCCGGAAGAAGAGCCAACACCCGATAAGCGCACGTACGACCCACTCGAAAGAACATTGTGTCCTTCCCGGTTAACCTCCCCCCGGTGTACCTAGTATCCGGCCGGTGTGCCCCCCCGCCGCCCCGCCCCGCACCCTACTCCCTCCCGCCCCCCCCCCCTCCCCCTCCCCCCCCCCCCTTCCCCCCCCTGTTTCCCCATAGTTCCCCTTGACTCAGAAATGAATGAAATGGTCCTGAATGTCGTTAGCGTAATGTGAATATGCGGATGATGTCGGGTAGGTGGGTAATCCCCCCCCCCACCCCTGACCCCCCCCGCCCCCATTTCTATGCGCATTTGTACCAATCAAATTTCTCGACAAAATAAACCAGGGGGGCGGGGCAGGGCGCGAGCGAATCACATCGTCGTTGGTCCCTCTCCTGGTCGTACTTTTCGGTTGAGCCGTTATACGGAGTATTTCCTAGGGGTAAGGGTTTTCATTTGCGTCGTGGGTAGTGGTGTATTACGGCGTGGGGGCCCCGGGGCTCCCATTAGGTGGTCCGTCGTCGCCTTCGCAGGATCCCTTGGTTTGTGGCCTATGGGTGCACCGTTTATCACCACAGTCCCCTTTTCCCGCGCGTCCGTATGACCCCCAACCCCCCTCGGCTAGTGTAGTGATCCTACCACCGCCTCTTGTTGGCCCCCCCCGAGACCCCACCCTCCTTTGGCGCCCCAACGCTCCGCATCCCCCCCGCAGCCCCCCCCCCTCCCGGTCCGGAGCCCACGGGCCCCATCTGAGGGCCCGCAATGGGCGTTCTGGCACCACCGCCTCCCACCCCCGCCCCCCTGGCCCCTCTCCCCGGGAACGTGGTATGCCCTCGCTCCTGTGTCTTTTCCGGCGCTCCTAAATCGTATACCTTGGGACTTTCAGTTCGGTTGTTTTTGATTGGACAAAGAAAAGTGTGAATACTGGTTCTAGGGAGGGGGCTACGTCCCCCTCCTCCCCCGTGGCCCCCCCCCCCCCACCCCCCACCCCCCCCTCGCTCCCGCTAGTCCTCGGGTGTCTAGTCGCGCCTGGGGATTGCGCCTAAACCTCCGTGTACTCTGTCTAGCCGCTCTTATTTTCGCCCGGGTCGCGTTTGTCCCATAGTTGGCTGGCTAATTTGTGTTGCCTCCTTACCCCCATGTCTCTAAGGGTGGTGAACGAGCCGGTTCCGTGCTCCTCATTCCCCACTTGTTTTCCTGTATCCCGTCACTGAGCAGTCTCCCCACGGTTTATTCTGCTTACGTAGTCTACGGTTGACCCTGCTCCGGGAAAAGTATGATACATTGGTACAGTCACCGGTAGCCATATGAAGTAAACGAGTCCTCCACGGCGTTCACAACTTACCAACTCTCTCAAACTAGTTCGGCTTTAATTCGGGTTCGGTATACTTACTAGCTTCTGGCTGTCACTCGCCGCACTAGTTCAGGTGTGCAACGTAGAAACTACGTTTGGGTCCCTAACTAATCCCGAAAATATCTTGAATATATCCTAGTTCGTTCTAACTACAAAAACTAGTATCAGGTTCCTCCCCCTCTTGCAAGGGCCTAAACTAGCTTCCCGGTTAATACCTCCCCTAAAATTTTATAAAAACTAGCCGTCCGCCGCCGGGTTCCACTGACCCGTTAAATAAACTTGTCCTTGGTTCACAAATAAAAAGCAAACTCGTTCCCCCGGCTCTACAACTGTCAGGAGTCTAGGTCGGTTCTCTTCGTCTCGCCGCTTACTCGTCTACGGTGCCTACCTTGTTACGGGTCTGCGCGTACTCAGTTCGGGTTCACAATTTTCATACGTACTACTCAATTCTTCACATATTATAATAGGGAACATTTGTTGAATGCGCTCCTTTTAGCAATTCCTTTTCTTGTTCAAAGTGTTACTACCCACTATAGGAACCTCTGTATCTAAATGAAATCTTTAGGTTTTTACTGCTAATATGTTGAATCATACGACTTTTTGCGTCTTCTATAAAGAGTTTCGAACACAAATTCATTATGTTAAACACAAAAATCTTAAAACACCACTCCAGGAGATGATACAATTGAGATTCTTTAATCTATGACTCTAACATGACATTCGCGAGAAGAGATATGTGGGTGGCGATGTTTAGAGAGAGAATAGTGATGGACTTGGATGTTCATTATTACTATGTGAACTTTTGGAAGAATGAAACCAACCAACCCTTCTCCAAGGTAGGAGGTGGCATATAAATTTATGATGGCAGGCCATGGGCTATGATCGCGCCTTCCATGGGCCTTGGCAGCATAGCCTTTATTCATGTCACGTGCACATGGACTAGATTACTAATCTAATCATTACACTAACTACGAGCTAAGACCTATTCCAACTTGGAAGTGACCGACACTTTTTGTGTTTCCAAAAGAAGTGGTTGCACAAAAGGGAGTTAGGCCAGTTGATGATAAGGATGGGATTCTAGATGAAGTGGTTGCAGTAGAAATGTTGGAAGACCAAACTAGATCAATCAAAAGGAGAAGAGTGATGGTTGACAAGGAAAATAAAGATGATGCTCAACGAATGCTTTTATGTTTACTTGCATAAGCTATTATACTTTTGCTATGGTTATGTAGTAGTAGAAGATTAAGACAGTATGTAGTTTGTTAGGAACTCAGTTTTAGTAAAGTGACGACCATTATCTATCTCACGAGTCTTGCAATAGATAGAAATATATTAAGCGTGTAATAGTTACTGAAAATAGTCGATATTACGTTATTATGTGAGATAGTTTGTAAAACTATCCCACATCACCCCATGAGGTAAAATGTAGGGAGAGCCTTGGCCTATAAAAGGACTCTCCCACCTCATGAAATGGTGTGTGAGTGTGTGTTATGTAAAAGTGAAAGAGTATTTTCTCTCTTCTCTTTGTGCTATAAACAAGAAATATCAACACACCTCCACCACCACTTTTTAAAGTTAGTACCTTTATCAAGTTTTCAACAATTTCAAGCAACAACAAAACCACACAACACTTCTTTATCTTGAAAAAGATCCTCAAATCATTTCACACATCGAAATTCAATGGAATCATCAAGTTCATATTCAGAAGAGAGAGAATTGCAACAGATGCAACTGGAAGAAAGGGAACTAAATCAAAAATGCTTGACATGGTTTAAAGCAAGGCTGTCAAGATCACGATCCCATCTGGGATCATTTTTGTCTTTGCAAGATCAAGATCGTAAGATCAGATCGAGATCGTAAGATCCTACCAATTTGTCATATTTTGTAAACAAATGATAAACGAGTCATACTATTTTCATTTCTACACAACATCAAAGATAAATTCATATAATATCCTCTTAAATATGTCAAAGATCTAATTTGAAACACCAAAGTAAAAGTAAAACACAATTTTTCAGATTATTTTGATTTCAACTTATATTTAAGAAGCTTTAATTTCCCGCTTATTTTGAGACTTGTGGGCTTATATAAGTTTATTACGATATGATAAACTAATATAAACCCATAAGTCTCAAAATAAGCTAGAAAATTAGGGCTTATGCGATATAAGGTGAAATCAAATAAGCTCATAAACCCACATATAAGCAGAAACAAACACCCTTAAGTATAAACTATAATCAGGTCAAGAAAATAAAACGTCAATGGTTGACTTATTAGACATTAGTAAAGCTCATTTGTTTTTGGGCCTAAGCAAGTGAGATGGACTTAAAAGATAGAAAAAAAGTAAAAAATAGAAATAGGTGAACTCGGATAGCGTGACGATCTTACGAGTTTACATGCAATCCCACGATCTTACATACGATCCTACCCCAGATGCAATCCTATGTCGATCTTACACGATCTTAGCTAGTAAACACGTAAGATCTTACGAGTTTACTCGCGATCTTGACAGCCTTGGTTTAAAGAGCTCAAGATACACCTTGAATTTCTCCATAATAACAGCCGTTTAGTGGGTAGCACCATGAGACTATATGAAATTGCATTTCAAATATTCTTCCAAGAAGAGAATAAGACTTTCAGTATGAAGACGTACCACAATATGAATCAACTTCAATGGCCTCTTGAAAGAAAGAATCTTTACTCATCAAATCTAAAATCTTATCTTGAAGTACTCAGAACACCGTTTAAGGAATTTTTTGACTCGAAAGAGGTAAATGCTTTGGATTTTCATAAAAAATACTGGTAAAAGAACTTGAAAGATTATACGGGCTGGGAACCTGCAACTGACAGACATATTTTACTCTGGTATCTAGAAGAACTAGATAAGCTTATTGATGAAAGAGTACTTAAATACGGTAAATTACAGATGAAAGAGAAAGAAGTTCAAGCAATAAAGGAGATTGAAAAATGGCTGAAAGAAAGTGAGATGCAGAAACAAGAGAGTTTGGTCTCTAAGGGTGCAGCATTAGAAACCGGTTTGGTCACAGAGGGTACATCATTAGAAGATTGTTTGGTCATCGATGGTGCATAATTAGAAGCTTGTTTGGTCAATGAGGACATGGAAATGGATGATATAACACCCCCATTTTGACATATAGCAGCGGAAGCTAATTTGGGGTATTATTTCATAGTACAACAGTCATAATCATAAAAAATGACTTGAAAGAGGCGTTTTTAAAAAAGGTCAACACAATGGTTGAGTGAAATTCATAGGTTTATAATAAATAGTGTGAATACAAGTCATCATAAGAGTGGGTTACGTTGTTATACACCCATAAGTGTAATAATTGCAATGAGTACAATTATTATGGAAAACAGTATTATTGCGTCTAAGCTCATGGCACTCAAACTGACTAGTGTATATATTAATAATGATATATATAAAGATAATGACCCCCGTGTAGGTAATTGCCATATACCTATGAGTTTCAAATATAGTGCGTTTGGTTACCTATCCGGCTAACACAAACGGGATTCGTCAATCCCAATAGGCCTATTCACAATATTCACGTTCACTCGCAAGTGATTAATGGTCCATGATTGGAAAACCCGAGCTGTCGGTCTTTTGGATAAAGGGACTTAGACAACAGATGCAATAATATATCAGGATAGCATACATTTAGAAAATACTTGTATTCATGGTTTATAGCATGTATCCCCCTCGCGGGTTTATGAAACATTTAAAAGAGTTAAATGCGAGGCTATGAACTCACCTTAACAGGGGAAATCTGATTGATGGCAAAAGTATATCAAGTGAAAGTAACGGCTTTGTCACGCAACCTGGGGTAATATGTCAAGTCTTAGTGTGATGGTTTATGTTTCAAAACTTCATGATGTTTAACGTATATCTTTGATTTATCAATTTATGGAAATATTGTATCATTGTTCGGGCCATTATAATTCAGAAGTCATGTAGTAAATGTTTGAGGAGCCAGGACACTTTAAATCAAAAATCCAGCAAACTCGTCAAAATGTATAACCAAATGAAATCCCTTATATGAAGCTCCCTAGTAACGTAATGCGATAAGATTTTAAGTTTCTTCAAAAGTTAGTCGATGATAAATTACGTTAAATATATAACATAATTGTTTTATAATGCGTCGATCGATGATTAATAACGATTAATGTGTCGGGTTTTAATAAAATAGAGTTTTATAATATTAATATATATTTTTATAATTTGTATAAAAATATAATATTTTATATTTTTAAGTTTGCAGGAAATGGCAATAATACCTTAGTTTATAACCTTTTACAAGTTTGGTCATTATATATAATGGTATAATTATTTAATTTCTTTTATCTTAAAATTTGGCAGAATATCCGTGTAGTTATTACTTTATATATTACAAATGGCCCTTGTTGTTAATATTTTTCAAAAGTTACACGATATATATCCCTATGCATGGAAATATTTGCAAAACAAGTCCAAAAAAAACCATGCAAGCTTATTTTAGGATTCCAAACGATATTTTCAGGTTATAGCTTATCATAATAAGCTAAAATATGTTTAGGAATAATAGCTTTTACGAGCTTATAGCTTATTGAAAAAGGTTTACGAGTTTAAAAACATAAAACGGGTCGTTTGGTTTATAAAAATTAATCCAATCGGTTAAAGCTTTTAAGACATGATAAAATGTTTATAGAAATGACTAATAAGCTTATAGGAATAGCTTATAACAACATCTTATGAGATTAGCTTATAGAATTTAAGAAAATGATTAATATGGGTTTCATTAAGGTATGTTTGGTTTAGAAATTTAAAACGCGTGGGTTTTGAGCTCAAGATTCTTAACAAGAGTTTAGATATGATCATTAGGAACTTATTTAAGGATTCAAAACATAAATTAGCTTATAGAACGAGAATTAGAGCTTACAACTTTGAAAATGGGTAAAAAATGATGATTTTGGTTCGCACGCCTAAAATAACGACTTCGGGGCTTCTTTTCTTGGCTTCTTGGCTTTACTCCTGGTCTTGTGGCTTCTCTTTGATCCTTCTTGGCTGATCTTAAGACTCCATTGATGTTTGAGATGAGTTTGAGAGGTGTGAGTTGAATAATGAAGGGTGCATCCCTTTTATAGGGTCAAAATCCCCTTGGAGCCTAAGTTTGGGTTTGCTTAGTATCCTAGGCTAGTAAAGTGACTATGGAAGGCTAGGATGGTAAGTATAGTAGGCTAGAAGAGTAGGTTTGAATGGTGGAAAGGTTCTTGAGGGGTACATGTGGCCGCGGCTAAGAGTGAGCAACAAGGAGGTGATGAGGCTTCTTGGTGGCCAAGAGAAGGAGTAGAGGTGCTAGTAAGCAGCTTGGAGACATAAGGGTGATGTTATAGAGGTGGTAGGGTGCAAGGTTAGTTTTAAAATGGGTAGAAATGGAGGAAATAAGGGCGCGTGTTCAATTTTAGTTTGGGTTAGGGTTTTAGGGTTTAATAACATGTACATTGTTGTCAAAAGGAGGGAAATTTTATTTAAATGATGTGCATTAAGAGCTTGTAACTTGTGCTTAAGTGGCTTTTACGAAGTCCTTAAGAAAAATGGTAGGAAAATGCTTATTTTGAATTCATGCATTACTTACTTGTACATTGTGCATTAAAGGGCTTGTACATTATTTTAGAGGGAATTCATATTTGAATTTTTAAACATAGTTTAGGAGCTTAAATGACCTAATTAGGTTTTTAGGCATTATTGACTTGTACATTAAGCTTAAATGAGTTGTACATTAACTTGGAGGGAAAATATGATTCAAATATTATGCATTGTACACTCGTACACAGGCTTTGAAGGCTTGTACTTTTATTTTATATGTATACATTACATATAATTAGGGTTTTGATATGAACGTTAACGTTTAATGCTTGTTTTGAAATAACATTTTGAAAAGTACGTTAAATGGATAATGTACTTACTAAAAATAATATTAAGATATAGACTTGACATATTAGGAAGTTTATAGGATATAAACATAGATATAGATGGCATTGATAGAGGTTGCGTGAGCTCGTTTACTTTAGAGATGCAAGTTACGTTGCATAATGAGACAAAGCAAAAAATTTCCTGTAAGAAGGTGATATATGTATAATAGATGGATATTACATTGAATCTAATTTAATAGATGGAAAATTACATTGATGAAAATTGCGGGTTGTTATAGTCTCCCTCCCTTAAAAGAAATCTCGTCCCGAGATTTAGTTGGATGCCGGAGTGATATTTGAAAACAGATGTGGATACTTGGCACGAATTTGATCTTCGCGTTCCCATGTAAATTCTGGTCCTCTTTTAGAGTTCCATCTTACTTTGATTATAGGAATACGACTTTGTTTTAGTTGCTTGACTTCTCGATCCATAATCTCCACTGGTTCTTCTACAAAGTTGAGTTTGTCATCGAGTCGAAGCTCTTTCATTGGAATGACAAGGGATTCGTCAGATAAGCATTTCTTTAGATTAGAAATGTGGAAAGTATTGTGGACATTACTAAGCTCTTCAGGAAGCTCTAGTTTGTATGCCACTGGGCCAATCCGTTCAAGGATTTTGAATGGTCCAATGTATCGGGGGTTAAGCTTTCCTCGTTTTCCGAATCGGATGACACCTTTACGAGGTGATACTTTCAACATAACACGATCTCCAACTTGAAATTCTAAAGGCTTTCGTCTTATATTGGCATAACTTCTCTGTCGGTCTCTTGCAGCTTGCAAGCGTTGTCGAATTTGCACTATCTTTTTAGTGGTTTCATGGATTATTTCTGGTCTTGTAAGTTGAACATCTCCAACTTTGGCCCAACAAACAGGTGATCTGCACTTTCGACCATAAAGTGCCTCAAATGGTGTTGCCTTGATATTGGCATGGTAACTGTTATTGTATGAGAATTCTACCAATGGTAAGTGTCTTTCCCATCATTTTCCAAAATATATAACACATGCTTGAAGCATGTCTTTGAGTGTTTGAATGGTTCTTTCACTTTGTCCATTGGTTTCGGGATGATATGTCGTACTCATGTCTAATTGAGTACCCAAAGCACTTTGTAATGATTGCCAGAATCTGGATATGAAATAACTGTCATGATCCAAAATGATAGATATTGGCACGCCATGCCGAGAGACTATTTCTTTGAAGTATAACCTTGTAAGGGTTTCCATACTATCTGTCTCTCGAGTAGGGATGAAGTGTGCGGATTTGGTAAGGCGATCGACAATGACCCAGATTGTGTAATGTCCGTTTGATGTTTTGGGCAATTTTGTGATGTAATCCATTGTGATTCTCTCCCATTTCCACAAAGGAATCTCTGGTTGTACCAGTAAGCCGGATGGCTTTTGACGTTCTGCCTTAACTTTAGAACATGTTAAACATTTGCCAACATATTCAGCGATGATTGCCTTCATGTTAGGCCACCAATAGAGTTTCTTTAGATCCTGATATATTTTGTTAGAACCCGGGTGAATGGAATACTTCGATTTATGGGACTCATGCATAATCAAGTATCTCAGATTACCAAAGAGTGGTAACCAACTTTGGTTCTTAATACAATGAGTTCCATTAGGACGTATTTCAAATGATTTATCCATTCCTCGTAGGTTCTCAGCTTTGATGTTTTCTTCCTTGAGTGCTTCAGTTTGAGCTTGGAGGATTTGTGATGGTAATTTTGGATGAATGGTCATGACTAATGATCTAACTTGGAGTGGTTTAATTCGTTTCTTTCGGCTTAAGGCATCTGCCACAACATTTGCCTTTCTAGCGTGATAATGAATCTCATAATCGTAATCTGCTAGTAATTCTAACCAACGGCGTTATCTCATGTTCAATTCTTTTTGATTAAGAATATATTGAAGACTTTTGTGATCGGTGAAAACCATACACTTTGTGCCATAGAGATAGTGTCTCCAGATTTTAAGAGCAAACACAACTGCTCCTAATTCGAGATCATGAGTGGTATAGTTTTCTTCATGAGGTTTGAGTTGTCAGGATGCATATGCAATAACTTTCTCTCTTTGCATTAACACCGCTCCCAGACCTTAATGGGATGCATCACAGTAAACAACAAAATCATTGTTTCCTTCTGGTAATGCTAAGATTGGAGCTTCACAAAGCTTCTGTTTTATTAATTGGAAAGCCGACTCTTGATCTTCGCCCCAGATATACTTCTTGTTTTTCT
>BQNB010132424.1:0-10103 GCA_026074375.1 Tanacetum coccineum
AAACGAGTCATGGTTTAGAAACTAGCTTGGTTTTAGGGTTTAGAGTTTTGAATTAGGGTTTTGAGTATAAAAAGATGTATGAAATCTTATGAATAGAATAATTAGGGTTACACATTGTAAAATGAGTGTAGTAGCTTGCTCACAAGTGGTGGTGAAGAAATTAGAATGAAAACGGAGGTAAAACGGAGGTAAAACGGAGGTAAAACAGAGGTAAAACGGCTATTTTAGATATCATGCTTAATGACTTGTACATTGAGCTTTTAGAGACTTGTACTTTGACTTGAAGAGATTTTATATTTCAAATGAGATGTTATATTGCTTGTACATTTGCTTTAGTACCTTGTACATTCATTTTAGATGTTAACCTTTCCATGAGATTAGGGTTTAGAGGTATAAGATAACGGTTTAAAGCCCGTTTTGATATAATGTTGTGAATGGTACATTATAGGAATAATGTACTTTGTAATAATGATATTATGATATTAACTTGACATGTTATGATGTTTGCTTGACATATATGAGGACATGATTGTCATAGATAGGTTGCGTGAGCTTGTCTACTTTAGTTATGACATACTGAGATATTGATAACGCAAGTAATGTAATAAAGCAAAAAATTTCCCCGTATAATTGTGATAATAGTAAAATAGGTTTTGCATTTGATGAAAATTCTTAGGTTGTTATAGATTGAATGAAAGGGCGAACGACCCGAAAATCCTTGGGAAGTATTCCAACCTATCCTTGATATTACTCATTTTCGATTCTTCCTCTAACTTATTGAATTCTACGATCCCATGGCTAATACCGACGATGAACCCATGTGGGCAGCCGATCGTACTATCGCCCCTACTCTCGGTCCGATAATCACAATACCCAAAACTACCAATGAATTTGCAATCAAAGGTAATCATTTGACTATTGTCAAAGGAAACCAATTTGATGGACACAACAAAACCGATCCTCATAAACACTATTAGCCTCAAAATATTGAGTCGAACAAGGAAGTCTCAGTCATTCAATTAGGAAGTCTCGTTCATTATATTATATACGTTGTATTAGGCTAGAAGGGTACCAGGATCGTTATTTAATATAACATTGCATGTGTTGCGGGCTTAAGCCCAACCAAAACTCGAGCCTGACCCATGTAAACATATAGGCGTCTAAATATATAAACCCCTTCCTAGCATGTTAATGAGGGTTGATGTCATTTTGTAACTCTTCTCTATGTGCAAATGATAATCCTCCTCCTTCTTTCTTTCTCTCTCTAGTCGCTCTCTCTAAAACCATCTCCTCTCTTCTTATCTTATTTGCTTATTTTAGTGCTTATTAGTGTGTGATTATTGATCCCGATAAGTGGTATCAAGAGCTAACCGAGGTAGGTTTATGTGATGTTTATGGTATGGTATAGCTTATTTCGAGCTTACCCTTGAGCTTATAAGGTCTTTGCTCACTTGTTTTTTGCTTATTACTAAAAAAGTTTCACACTTTTCTTACTAAAAATCATTTGTAAGCTACTAATAGACTTTTTTGTGTGGCCTATGTCATAGTAAATCAGCCCATTAAAGTTTATATCTAAGCTTCTAAAATGTGGCCAACATTTAGCTATTTTTTTAGTTTTTTGGCTTATTTAGACCTTAAATGTTTTTTTCTTTCTTTCCAAAAAATGTGTGTAGCTTAGTTGTAGATATTTTTTTCTCTTTTTCGTGGCTTATTTCATGGGTATTCAGTTTAAGTAGCTTATTTTTGTTAGATATTTATGGCTTATTTTCTGGTTAAAAGGCTTTTATCAAGCTTATTTGTCTCAGCTTAAGTTTTAGCTTATGTTAGTGTTTTTATTTTTTTTGCTTCGGTAGTCACAAAGCTTTACAACGTTTCACACTAATAGTATGTAGCTTATTCTGTCTTTCTTTCCGTGGCTTATTTCTCATTTTCAACTGCTTAAGTGGGCTTATTTCTTGCTTATTCTGTCGTGGTTTGAATACATAAACAAGTAGGCGATTTGAACATTTGGTTCATAACGGAAAAAGTACAAGAAACAAGGACATTGTACTAATAATAGTTCAAGCGGTTTGAGTAGTTTTTTAGGTGGTTTATCAAATATACTAGGTGATTTGTTTTGTACTTCCTGTGGTTTGACAACCCTTGTAGACGATTTGAGCTTGAAACTTGCGCGGTTTGACTGTATTGTTTACGCGATTTGATCAAGTGTTACAAGCGATTTGTTGCTATATCACGTAGTTTGATTTGCTCAATCAGGCGATTTGTTACCTCTACTAAGGCGGTTTGTGTTGCTTATTTACGTGATTTGAGCTTCTTGTCCACGCGGTTTGAACTTCTTGCCAGACGATTTGACTTACATTAATCTAGGCGATTTGAGCTTGTGTGCAGGCGATTTGAACTTCAGACGGTTTAAGTAAACATTTCGACTTGTTTCGAGTTTTGACTTTTGGAGTTCGCGAACATCATAACCTCTCTCACTAGCAACGTGGTTGTTAAATGATCATCATAACATGCTCGGTTTTTATAGAATCACTCTGAATCGAAACCAATATCAAAAAACCCTACGAAGTAGATGCATGGAGATTTGTTTAATAGTGTTTAAATTTTAAATTTTACACTTCTAACCTTTTGTTTTAAAAAGTTTTATTTTAGTCCTTAGTTAAATAAACTTGTTTACTATTGATCCTTAGGTTTTAAAACTTTTTCAATATTATCCCTCACTTTCAAACATTTTCATCTTTAGTTTTTTAGTTTTTTTCAAATTTTTATTTAGTTAATCTTTATTTTTAATAGTTCTCACCATTAGTCCTTATTCTTACAAATTTTCACCGTTAGTCGTTAAGCTATAACAAACAAACAAACGTTATCCAAAAGCATTCAGATTTCTCAAAACCACAACACATCACTTTATCTATTAAAGATCCTCAATCAATTTCACACATCAGAATTCAATGGAATCTTCATTTTCCAATTCTAAAGAGAGAGAATTTCAAAAACTTCAAGAAAGACTGACTAATATGAGAAAAGACTAAGTATACTTAGAATTAATCAAGAAACATTTGAAATATCTCTAGACTATACGATTTACGGGTTGAGGAGCTAAAAAAGGATTTACACAGGCAATTCACAGATACTTTGGTGACAATCGTGATACCTTTAGACAAAAGTTGTCCTACAACATAGATAACTTACAAAGGCAAATTGAAAAAGAGTATTTACATAAGGGTGAGTCAAGGAAATGTTTTATAGTGCCCAGGACACATGTTGAGACCTTATTCACCTCGAATATGGTAGATTCTACAGATCCTGAAAGTCAAAATTTGAAATAGTGGTTCAAAGACTACGTAGGCAAAGAACTTCAAACTTACAAAAATAAGCTAATCTACTACATGGATGCACTCGAGATAAACATCGGTAGAAGAGAACTTCATGAAAGTGAATGGCAGATGAAAAAATGAGAGGTTCATACAATGAAGGATATTGAAAAATGACTGAATGAAAGCAAGATGTAGACACAAGAAGAACTAGTCAATGAGGGCATAACATTGGATGCTGGTTTGAACTCTGGCAAAAGCATAGATGATAATACATCAACAGAACAGCTGGATGGAAGTAGTAGTTTAGGATATGCTACAGATGTTGAAAGAGCACGGGTTGATTAGGTTATTTCTGACAAAGAGAATGTTGATGTCAGACCTTCATATGACAACAACACATTGACTGAGGTACATCACTCAAACCATTATACATTTGAAAATGTGTTTACTCTTGGAATACAAAATCATAAGCAACTTGAAGTGGAAAATTGTACTAAGGTCAATCGCGAAGCTCAGCAAGCGAATGCCTTTTTGACAAAAGAGTCCGAGAGATATAAGGAAAAAGAAAAACATTTTGCAAAAGAAACAACAAATAAATATGAATACTGCAAAAAGATTAAGCTTTTAAATGAAGAAATTTCAAATCTTAAATCTCAAGCTTGTCAAAAGAAAAGTTGTTTCACAAAGAGAATGAGAAGTATGCTCAGTATGTCCAACCGCTTCTAAAAAGGAAAAATGAACTTGAAAAAAAATCAAGAGTTTTCTGAAACAAATAAACAATCTTAACAATAAACTTCAAAAAGCAGGACAGACTGCTCAGACTTTTCATATGTTGCTTTTAAAAGAGGACAATCTTAATACGATAAAAAAGGGCCTTGGCTTTGAGAACCAAAATGATGTTGAAAACCATTTTGTCCTAAAGAAAGCCAAGGAGTTAACACCAAGTTTGTATAACATTGATAAAATGGGAAAAGACTTGCTTTCTAATAATAATAACATTTCTGAAGAAGAGTTAAAATGTAAAGATGAAAATCATTTGAAAGTAAAACATAGAAAATCTTCGCTCTCGTATCATGGTTTTATGTATGGTGAGACTCAGTTTGAAGAACCACCAAAAGTTCCTTTGAAAAGAAGACAAGTTAACTTGAAAAAACATTTAAAACAAGCTTAACTAGTAAAATATGATCCAAAACTTTGGAATAGTATTCCAATGAAATACTTTTGCTTTGTCAAGCATTCGATGCTCAATTTTGAAAAACAAGCCGTATTAAAGTAAGAAATCAATCAAAGAGAAATGTTCACCTCTTGGGATCATGAAGGTGATGTCTTGAGGAAAGTTTAAAATCGATTGTCTGATGAATTTGAACCCTTAGCTAGAAACTTAAATATTCAACTTAATCACTTTGAATGGATTCTTGTTAAAGAAATAAAAGATAATTTAAAGTATGTCATGTCTCTTGAAGACGAGTTTGATGCAAAGTGTTTAATTTTGGACATTTAGACAGAATTTCTCAAAACCCAGTTGAGTCAACCATATCAGAGTCATATAGCCATGTGTATGAGAACGAGATGTTTGAATAAAATTATTGTTTAGTAAGTGAAAACCGTTGTATCAAAAAGACCGTTGCCCAGTTTCAACAAGAATTTTTAAAACTTGAAGCACATTGCATTAATCTTGAACTTCAATTGCAAAACAATATTTTGAAATCAGGGCAACATGGTCAATTTTCTAAAGAAAAAAGTAATGAAGCAAAAGTTCAAAACGACATAAATGAAATTTAAACAATAAACATCGAATTGGAACATAGTGTGGCTAAATTACTTTTAGAAAATGAGCATTTAGATAAGGATAATAAGCAGTTGAAAAAGACTTACAAAGATCTTTATGATTCTATCAAAAAGACACGAGTTCAGACCAAAGACCATAATGATTCTCTAATTGCACAACTGAACAAAAGGTTTATTGAAAATGCTGATTTGAATGCTCAGATTCATGAAAAGGTTTTTGCAATTGTTGCTCTAAAAAATTGAAAGATTCACGAAAACTATGATCCGGTGGTCTTGGTGAGTCAAACCACATGATAGCCATTTTAGTAAGAGAGAGTAGTGATATGGAAGATGGACTTGTGATATTTGATGGAAAATAAATGAAGGATACAAATGACTTGACAATGCCAAATGACTCAACCCCTCTATGGAAGCCATAGAGGGGTATTTATAGCCCATACGCCTCTAAACTATACATAGTTTCCTATTCTAGTCCTCGCGTATGTGACTATGATAAACTATGGTAATTCTGTAATGTCGTCACGTAAAAGTGAATTCCCAACAAAAACAAATTACACGAGACGATTTACAAAAATTATTAAATAATTTCCTTACAAGTACATAATGATTTAAGAAAACAAGAACTTCCATGAAGCTTCATAGCTAGTAGTGACGTCTTCTTGTGGTGTTTGACTTCATGTCTGCACTCCAAAACTTGAATCATCTTTGTAGTACTTTGTAAGAGAAATATGTTGTACTAGGCTACGAACTAAAGTTAAATCCCATACAATTCTGGTTAAGGAGAAGCTTTGAAATTAGTTCCCCCTAATTGTTGCCACATTTTTCTTGATTAGAAGCTTTAAAAGCTTCCGCCTCTAAACTAGCAATGAATCAGCTTCCCCCCCTAATTGTTTATGCCACATATTCATTATTTAGAGGCTTTCAAGCCTTCCCCCCAAAACTAACAATCCTCTCTTGAGCAGTTTCAAGCTTAACTAGCAAGCTTTGAATAATTAAAGTAACACAGCAGAACTGGTATAAGAAATACCACATCAAATGTTACTGCTGCTTTTAAAGAATAAGTCTTAGTGCTTGATCATTTAGGGGTAAGAATTATACTGGGATCAGCAAACGTATCCTTTCTCCGCTTGAATAGTTCTTCTCACACCGTTCCACTGGAAGGTTAATTAATGATACAAAAAAGTTCTCAAGATATCACTTCCCCTCATTTTGTCGGATAGAAAATGCACCCATAAAAGCCATTGTTAAAGCGCTGATATTCTTCCTGCGTTAGGATATTTGTCTTGCCCGGCAGGCCTAACTTAAAAAATTCATGATAGATGCTCCCATGTCAAGCTTTCAGAAAAAGAATAGGACAGGACTCAAGGATGTATTTCTCTTCCCCCTTGATGATTTTCGACATGTCGGGAGTCAGCAACACATGGACGCGCATTACTGAGTTACTTGGTGCGAATAATTAGCTCAGATTAACCAATGAGAAACTCAATTGCTGATCAAATCTCTTACTCATAACTTTCTCTGGCTATCATTTTAAAACCAAACCGTCTTGTAGGCTTTTTGAAGTAACACTGATGAAAGTAAACCAGATATACCAAACTTGTAACTGAGTAGAATTTTCACGTTCTTGTGACTTAAGCTTGCGCTAATGTTGGAAGAACGATGTTAGGAGAATTTGTGGCTATCCAAGCAAATCTCTAAGTACTCAATCCTTGGCCAAAGTATGAGACTTTTCATCACTCTTGCGATTTATCCACAAAGACTAGCGTGTGGAATGAGTACTATCAATGTAAGCTCTTTATGTGATAGTTAACCAGGTCGTCAAGCCAAACCACCCCTTTCGACTGCTGGAAACTAGATAAAACCAAGTCTTCAACTTAAAATTAAGCTCGAGCAAGTTATCATTGAAAGTCAAGCATTCCAACCAACCCAACTTCAAGATTAAAGTAGGAACAAGCCAACGTTAAAATACAACCTCTTAATGTCAAATAATTCGATACCCGATCAATTACGTTAGTCACTTAAAAAATTAATTCAAATCTAGCCTTTAAGTTTGTCATGATTCATTTTTCCAAATTGATCTCATCTCGTCATCTTTATCAAATAAAATTGTCACTAGTCCAATATAAGCACAAATATAATCATTTACCATAATGTGATATCGAAAAATTAATAGAGTTGCATACAAAAGCTAATTTTCGTGTATATGGAGCAGCCCAGAGTATTTTTTACTTAATAATAACCAGCCCTTTAAAATGTTACCTTCCAAACAACCAAAACCAACTTCTACATGCATTTGGCCCAATCTAAATTATGGTTAAACGCAGCCTAGTACTGATTGCTATACCCGATCCATATGAAATCACGTCAGTTGGGTTATATAGTGATAGAATCCCTAATAATATGGAAACCCTAATCACTTTCACAACTCCTCCGCCCCCATCTTATCATCTCTCCCAACCTGCCCTAATACTCTTCTCATCAAAATCTCCGTCCTCCTCATTTATACACCAAACTGAATAACAAATCAAGCTTCCTCAATGATATGTTCTTTGTCACGCGAGTGATATAACCACAAGAAGCATGACACACAAACAAGAACAAGTTTCAGCTTATGGTCATCTTCAAGATCTCTTAAAAAGTGGTCTCGGGTAGGTTATTGTTTGAAAGATTCAATCGAAACAAGGTATAGTTGATAACAAATTTGTTATACAACTATCTTTAAGTTCGAACATTAAAGGGGGTTTTGAACCTTCACAGATCAATGATGAGGTGGGTTTCGATTCATTAAGATCAATAATGATCTTGAATAATTTTGATGAATGAATCGAACAACTGAGATCTTGATATATTTTAATTTATTTCCGATGTTCTTTGTTTTAAAAGGTGAAGGAGATGGGGCGGTGTTGTATTTGATTGTGATGATGGGTTTAGGTTATTGGGTTAGGTATTGGATTTCGATGATTGAAGGCTGTCGTTTCATTGTGATTATGTTTGATTGTTGTTATAGGTTTGGGTTTAGACTCACTTGAGTTTACTCGAGTCAACTCGGTATGAGTAGTTCGGCTTTAAACTAGTTCGGGTCTCAAAGATGCCCAACTCGTTCGGTCCACAAGGTTTAACACTCGTTCGGTCCTCAAGAGTGTACACTCGTTCGGTTCACTAAGTTTGAAACTCGTTCGGTTCTTATTGTTATAACTCGTTCGGTCCTCAAGAGTGTACACTCGTTCGGTTCACTAAGTTTGAAACTTCTGTTTGTCGGTCACTAAAACAAGGCTAACTATTTCGGCTAACACCTTTGGTATTTATCGTTCGGTTCCTCCTTAAACTAACTCGTTTCCGGGTCGTGTCCCTCATGTTTTCGTCTCGTTCGGTTCTTCTTTGTTTGGACTGGTTCGGTTCTTGAGGAGGGACAACTCGATCGGTTGTCCTTTTGCTTGCACAAGAAAAACTTTGAGACACATGATAGCCATTTTTTTCAAAAGGTTATGAGACACAAAAAACAACGAACATGTGAGTAAGACCAAGAAAACAAATGGACCAAAACAAAAAAATTTTTTATATAATATATTTATTATTTAATTTATGGGGCTGGTTGAGTGTCCATTATGGGGGTGTTATGTGGTATTAAAAATAAAAAAAACTCCACAAAAAATGTTTGTTTTGCAACTTTGTTTGCACTTTTGACAGAGAGAAAAAAAAAAAAGGAATAAAAATAAAAATAAGGGAAAAAAAAAGATAAAAAAAAAATAAAAAATAAAAACATTATTGCAAATAAGCTTTTTTTAATTAAAAATCAAATTGCGCCCCACAAACAAAAAAATCACGAAAATAAAAATCCAACAAATCACAAAATAATAGTTTTGTGACAAGATTTGAGGGGGGACTTAATTCGAAGACCAATCCAGACACAAAGACACAAATTAAAAAATCGACCCCAAGACGTTACCCAAGTAAAAGAGTAAAGAGTATTTGTTATTAGCCATCATGGCTCTATTCTCTTGATACAAAATAATTGGGAAAAGATTCACGGAGGGAAAAAAAACTATTAATCGATGATGATGGTTCTTTTTGGTGAGATGAATGAGTCAAAACCACCATTGATAGCCTATTTGTAGTGATGATGAGTAGGTAAGTGTGAGTTTAGTGTAGAGTTGTGAGTGAATATGGAATCAGATTAGATGTTGAAGGATGATGGGAACTTGTGATATTTATGGAAAAAATGAATGAAAGGATTACAAATGGGTACTTATCTTGGACATGCCAAAATGACATCAACCCCTTATGGAAAGCCAATAGCTGGGGTTTTTGGTATGTTATTATTTTATAAGGAGGGGTATTTATAGCCCATACGCCTCTAAACTATACATAGTTTCCTATTCTAGTCCTCGCGTATGTGACTATGATAAACTATGGTAATTCTGTAATGTCGTCACGTAAAAGTGAATTCCCAACAAAAACAAATTACGAAAGTTAAAAGGAAATAGTAAGGATAATAAGTTTGCAAAACCATCAATCTTGGGGAAACCGCCTTTACAACAACTCAAAAACCAATCAGTTGTTAGACAGCCAAATGCGTTTAAATATGAATGACCAAAACTTTCAAAACCATGATTTGTCTCCCAAGTTGATGTAAAGAATGATTTTCCAAAACCAGTCACTCCATATTATTGGCCTAAAGTAAGAGAACCTATTTTGGTAAAACCTCATCATGTGATTGCATCTAGCGAATCTAGGAATAACTCAAAGAACATGCATAGATTTAGTTCAAATGACATGGTTCATAATCACTACCTAGAGGAAACTAAGAAAAAGAAAAAAGAAAGAGATAGGAATTCAAAACCTAGTGTGATGCCTTCTGCTAGATTACCAAACACTGCTAATGGTAGCAAACCAAAACCTAGGAGCACGAATCAAATGACTAGGAATTGGCCTACATATAAGAGTAGTTGCGTCACGAAAACTATTGTGCCTAAAGCAGAACACTCCAGGAATTCTAGT
>BQNB010132425.1:8008-18627 GCA_026074375.1 Tanacetum coccineum
ATTAAGTTAGTGAAGAAGTTGGTTGTAGAGAAGAAAAGCTGAAGCGGCACTGATTTGACGTTGATAGACGCGATATTAGAGTCTCCTTGTTACATATGGTCTTACGTTCTACATGGGAAAGACAAATCATCTAATTCACATGATCTAAATCAAAATTCATTTATATTTACCTCACAAAGAATAGCTCTGACAACTCTATTGGCTTAGTGGAGTATCAACTGGAATAGTCAGGAGCCGAGACTCGAACTCTTGACTTTTTATACACAATATCACTTCAATCCAAAACTCTTTAGTAAAATTCATTATATATTCGGATTGTGAAATATTTGATGTGGAAGAAAGACATGCAAAATGCAAGTGAGCAATCAAAATCAAAAGGTGATGGAGGATGAGAGATTATTTCATTATTTTGTGCATGCAAATAAAAATGCTACATTTCCTTTTTTAGCTTTGAAACCATCATTTATGACTGTCTTGGCCTACTTAAGCTATGATATTATTTTAAACGATTTCATACTTTCATAATAAAACCGAAAAGGATGTGTAACGCAAACTTTTGAACATGATGCATTTCGACAAAACGAGATTTATAAGAAAAAATTGTGTGGTGGTCCATCCATGCACATAACGATTGATATTTTCTTGTACAAAACTTATCATTGTTTTTTTACAACGTTTGTGTAGATGCACAACAAGTAAATCGTAAACTTGGAGGTTCTCTAATCAGAATATAAGTGTTACAAACTAGGATATTAGGATGTTTTTGTATTATAAGTGGTACGTTCTGTTGGGTTTTACAACTATTAACCATTAAAGATCACGAGTACGCAGCGGAATAAATAAAACACGTATAGAACTTATAATTAACAAGGGTTCAAGAAAGCGTGTACCTTTTAGCAATTAACGAAACACCGTCTTGAATATACGCGTGTGTATAAATTGAATAACACGCAAACTAAACAAGTTACCAAAGTAGATAACCTCTATGGTGTGCATACACTACACGTCACCGAGATACGCTAGGATGCTAGTACTTACTTCACGATTAAAACAACTGAACACGATGTTCATGTTTTGGTACTTGTCGTCACACGATCGAAACCCATAAGGATTTAATGTCGATTGTCTACTACCAAGGAGATAAATCTTATCATGCAAATATATATATTACATGCACAACACGTATGCATCTTTTGCATGAATAATTCATATGAATGATAATTGCCTTTTAATGCAAAAATTCATGCGTTGGAATATTTGCCAAGAAGGAATCGTAGAGATCAAGGGTTGTAAGATAATCAACTAACTTTTAGGATATCATACATATCTCTGATTTATGAAAGTTAGGGGAGTATATATAACCCAATGACTTGGTCTCCAAGTTATAATACAACACCTCCTCAAGTTTACAATAAATGACACTCGACCCCCTCTTTCTTTCTCTAGTTTGACTGGTCACAATCAACACCTCACGGGTTTGGTTTTTTCTACTAACAAGTCATTCACTTGTTAATATCTATTAATTATTACCAAACGTCTAACGTTATAATTAACGACCGATTTAATATTTCGTGAAACATATTAATATAATTAATATACAATAAATATATTAATTACATTAATAAACGTATCATCTGTGTATACGTGTGTGCCCCCATAGGCTCACATATTTCTGGCTGTATAATTATTTATGATATGGACATATCCCAACACGTTCTACGATGGTGCTCCAATTTTGGAGATACATAAGTAACTATTAAGATAGGAGTAAACTGTTATTCGTGTCACAGGTCTTCTCGTGACTAAGATCCGACGTGAGAGCAAATAAGTCGAAGTTGGAGATTAGATATTGTATATACTGATGTAATAAATAATACAGTAATATCCAATGCTTATTAAATTGAAATAGGCCACATAAACTTTATTAAACTTTTACTCCAATGCAAACAAGTATTTTAGTACTAGCTGTAGTTTTATGTAGTGGTAAAAGATTATAAATGACTCGTAGATTAGAGATTATTTAAATTTTTAAATATTCATTCGTCCATTTATAATTTTTATTTTAAGTTGTTTCTAATAAGTGTAATTAAAAATATTTAAATGGGTGAAAACGATAATTTATTGGTCAATAGCAAGGTTATAAATAGCGTGAGCCGTGACGTGGCGGTATGGCCAAGCTTCACGTCTTTGCGAGCCATGGTGTTTTTAAGGCATGACATAAAGCGGTACAAAATATAAAAAAAATTATAAATTTATATATTTATATCATATTACAGATATATTGAGTTTACAAAAAGTGTCATACATAAGGAATAAAGTCATGAAACTATATTTGCATGTAATCTTTTTCATTTCTATATAAAAATAAGATTTTTATCAAAATTGAATTTAAAAAAGCCTCCACGCATCACGTTTTATTGCGTCTTATCACGTTTTTTCACTTCTCATCTCACGTCAAGCCTTAAGCCCAAGCCTTGGTCCATTGCGCGGCGTGGAGGTCACGCCTCGCGCCTTTGCGAGGCCTTTGCGCGCCTTTTAGAACCATGGTCAATAGCATAGTTAATTGATTTTTCTTAACTTTTTAATTTTAAAAGTGGACATTTAGAAAATACTACGTAGTAATAATGAAGTTAAAATAGTCTGACGAGAAAAGAATATCTGAAATGTATTCGATAAGATAGGTAAAGATATAGTAGCGAATGTAATTTGACGGAAAAAAGAAACATATTATGTGTTCTACTTTCTTCGTGTAAAAATAAATGTTCAATTTATATATGAGCAAAGTTTTTCAAAAAATGTCACGAATTACACTTTTTAACAATCAAGTATCATACTTACATACTAAATTTTCTTACATTGTGTTCTTAAATGAATATTTGAAAAGAAAAAAAGAAAATAGAATGTTTTTCTTGGAATTTTTGGAAGAAAAGAGAAATGAAATTTTAGATTATGTTGTGTAAAGATTCATATGACACATTTAAAAGATTTGAAGTTAATAACTAAAAGGCATGCATATAAAATGGCTAAAGGTGTAGTCTATAGCATTTTCTCGTGAGAAAATTTCTTAAATGGATCATTTAAGGTACCATCTTACAAAAATAACCTAAGCACAAAAAAATTATTAAAATGAACTTTGGTTAACTAACCGTTAGATATGAGACATGTGGCAAGATCTACGGTGATTTTTGCATGCGAGTTTATAGATTTTGTTAAAGTGCGCTTGAGTTTTCATATAAAATGGTGAGGAACACTTTAAATGATCAAGTGCTCTCGAATTTTCTCGTGCATCTCAAATAAGACAAAACTAAATGTTGATGAGCACTCTAGGAGACAAAGTGCTAGTGATTTCTCTTGTGCGCCTCAAATAAGACAAAATGAAAAATTCAACCGCTCCCCCATTCTCTTGTTGCGCCTCAGATAAAGACAAACGGGAGCACTCTAAACTAACAAGTGTTCCCGAATTCTCTTGTGCGCCTCACATAAAGCGAAAAAATCAAACACTATTTTTCGTATAAAATGTTAAGAAGCACTCTAAAACACCAAGTAGTTTTTTGTTGCTTTTTGCTCAGGCCTAATATAAAAATGGCTAAAAGAAGGATACTCCTTCACAGGCGAGGATTTTTGATAACATTGTTTCTAATTCTTATTATTTGTGTAAGTTTAGATGTAAAACCTCGTTCAAATGGATCGATTGGCTCAAAAACCCGTATCTTGTAATTGTCTAATTCTAGCTCCTTGCTAGTCGTTTAATAAAGCTGCTGTTAAAAAAAAACGAAAAAAATTACTAATTATCCTCACGTTCATATAATAGCTAATATATAAAAGATTTAATAAATCTATTCTCTTTATATAATTTCGAAATACTTTATAATATAACTTATAAAACAGAAAAAACAAAATTATATATATTTGTTAAGAAAAACATAATGTATAAGCTCCGTGCATGCACGGGTATTAAAACTAGTAAGACAAAGCAAAAAATCCAATATCTCCCCCATTCTCTTGTTGCGCCTCAGATAAAGACAAACGGGAGCACTCTAAACTAAAAGTGCTCCCGAATTCTCTTGTGCGCCTCACATAAAGCCAAAAAATCAAACACTGTTTTTCGTATAAAATGTTATGAAGCACTCTAAAACAACAAAGTGGTCCCCTCTTTTGTGTGCGCCTCATATAAAGGCAAGTTGAGGAGCACTTTAAATCACCAAGTTATCCTTTTCTTTTGTGTGCATCTCATATAAAGACAAACAAAATATTGTTTTAATTTATGACGAGAGGGAGAGTAGACGAGAGGGAAAGTGAGGCGAGTGTGTTTTTGGTGCGCATGACGAGAGAGATAGCAAGGGAACAGTCAAGTGTGAGGCGTGCATGGTTTAAAAGTGTTTTTTTTTTAAACAAAGAAATTTTAATTCATTTTAGTAAACATATACTTGTGTTATACCTAGTTCATTTTGGTAATTTATACTTTACTCGTTATATGATAGTTTTGGGAAACAGGCCTCCAGAGGAAAGATAAATAAACTTACGATAATATATGTAAATTGTCATGACAATTCACGTCGATTTGAAGCGAATATTATTTGTTCATGTTAATAGAAAGACGTACATGAGCAAGACACGTATGACAAGAATATTTTTAGGATCCAAATAAAACAAAAAATGCCACGTAGGCATGAGGCAGGTGCACGCGCCACTCTGAACATCGACAGCTGTCAATACGGCGGACTGTGCCACTACTACTGTAACCATAGGACTGACAACTACTAACCTTGTCTAGTTTGCTTTTTCACAAGCGCGTGGATGTCACTCTCTATTTCATTGATGAATTCACAACAAATTTTGGGTTTTAAAATTTCACTTTTTCATTATTTGTGTATTTATTTTCAATAGAAGATTAGAAAATACACAAATTGCAGTTGAAATGTTTAGTTTTAACTTTTAAACTTTCTCTTTTTTAATTTTAACTTTTAAAATTTTTGTTTGTTTTGTGTAATATTTGATAAAAATTATATTAATAAAAATACATTCAAATATTCATATATTTTGCATCAAGTATTACATAACATAAACAAACATATTTAAGGTTAATTTAGGAAAAAAAAACTACAAAAAATTAAATTGAACATTTACTATAAGACGGAGAACATTTACTATAAGACGGAGAGAGTGAGTATGATCTAATGAATTACTGCTTTACTTTTGTCTAAGGCTATTTTTATCGGTGGAGTGATGTTCTCACGAATGATCCATCCTCACATTTGACTCTGCTGCATCCAACATAGGTCACGCGCCACCAAGCCCCAAACTACAAACGAAGGTCACCAGCTTGCTTTTCGGGTTCCGTGAAACTCAATACTACCTCCATCTCACATTAACGCTGCGTTCTCGAGTTTGTTTTTGAGGAGAAAAGAAAAGAAATGCTAAGAAATATACATAATCTTGTGTTCTCAAGTTTTTATAAAAAGGAAAAGAAAGGGTTTACATAGGAAAGAGGAGGGAAATTTTGGACCAAAGTTATCCTCCCATTTTTGGGAGGATTGCCTAGGAAAGGAAATGATACATCTTATATTTTGGTTAGAAAGACTATATTACCCCCCACCAACTACAAAGGCTAATATACAAGAGGGGCATTGTTGTAAATTGTCATATTTACATTACTTTCCTTCCAACTTAAGAACATGGATCATACACACTTTCCTTGCATTTCCTTTCCGTTTTGTCCGACTCGAGAACGCAAACAAGATTGTATGATATCCTTTCTTTTCTTTCTCTGCCCCTCCCATTCTTTTCTTTTTCTACCGTCCTAAACTCGAGAACGCAGCGTAAGAGACAAGATTGCTTTTGTTCGCGTTAGGATTTCTACCCTAGATACAATTTTCGAGGATACTAAAGTTCGCCATCAGTTATATATGAAGAATATTCTGAAACATACTTCATAAGTTAAAAAACCCCAAACACCAAGCTACTATCCTTATCATTTGTTTCCTTTATCTAGAATCCTACCATGAGACACATAGCATAAGTGACCAACACGTCACCTACCATATTCATGGATCTCATGAATCAGGTGTGTAAACCATACTTGGACAAATTCGTAATAGTGTTCATCGATGATATTCTTATCTACTCTTGTAACAAAGAAGATCACACAGGTCATCAGAGAATCATTTTTGAATTACTCAGAAAGGAGGAATTGTATGCCAAATTCTCCAAGCGTGATTTCTGGATCAGTATCGTGCAATTTAGTGTCCCATTATTCTTCTCATAATTTTGGAAAACCATATCACCAAGGAAACATCTTCTACTTAACACCATTTTGATATCATGTTTTATGCTTAAATAGGATGATTTATAATCA
The DNA here is from genome assembly GCA_026074375.1 of Tanacetum coccineum. NCBI lineage: Eukaryota > Viridiplantae > Streptophyta > Magnoliopsida > Asterales > Asteraceae > Tanacetum > Tanacetum coccineum. The sequence continues at coordinate 14,364 of BQNB010132425.1, forward strand.
TCTTATTGAAATGAATTAGGATGCTTCTTCATTTGAATAAGGAAATTATAAATCACCAAACTATAAATTTATAAATTCTCAGTTACAAGGATTGGGACGCCTCTGTTTGTAAATGAAAAATTATAAATGAGTAGGCTTAAGTATGGCATTCGTACAAACAATTTTCTTTCAATCCGTTTGTACAAATAATTCCTTTTCTTTATTTAATCATTATCATTATTACCTTCATACAATTAAGTCTCTAATCATCATTTGTTCATTTCCAAATCTGTATCCAACATGAGTAGCAACTCTCTTACAATTCATAATCATTCCTTAACTCCGGCATTCAACTAAATCTCAGGACGAGATTTTTGTAAGGGAGGAGGGCTATAACAACCTGAAATTTTCATCAATGAAATATCTACTTATTATATTATGATCATATTTGTACGGGAAATTTTTCGTTTTATTACATTCTATTATGTAACATTGTTTACATAGCAAACTAAACAAGTTCACACAACCTACTTATGTCATCTATATCTATATTTATATCATATAAACATCCTAATATGTCAATTCTATATCTTAACATCATTATTACCAAGTACATTATCCATTTAACATACAATTTGCAACGTTATATCAAAACAGGCTTTAAACGTTAAACGTTTATATCAAACCCCTAATTATATGTAATGTATACATATAAAATAAATGTACAAGCCTTTAAAGCATGTATACAAGTATCAATGTACGACATTTGAATATCTTTTCCTTTCTAAATTAAGTTACAACTTTCTAAAGCCCAATTTACAAGTCAATTATGCATGAAATACAAACTAGGTCGTTTTACCTCCTAAATCATGTTTATATCTTACCACCACTTTAACACATTGTACAAACACCCAATGCACAACTTCCTAACCCTAATCCTAAAACTCTAATTCATCTAATCCTAAACAAAAATCATAAAACCATAGCAAATCCGTTACACCCTTAAACTAATTCATAGTTTTCAAGAAATCTGATCGGTTGATAAAACAAAGGAACTGAGAAAAATCATTAGGTTCTAGATATTAAGTGAAAATAATAGGTTGTAGCCCTATGTCTTGTGATCATTTTGCCAGTGGAATCAACCCGATTCGATATCGGATGAATTAATTATAGTCGAAATGGTAAAGGTGCGCAGATTCTGCACACCTGTAGTAAACGGCTATTATCTCTAAATTTTTGTATAGTAACCTGGTATGTGCTTAATTACACATACCTTTTTCCATTAAAAATGGACATAAATGACCAAAAACGTACCAGAAATACATTGTATTTGTATGTTTTGCATATGTGTTGTGTAGGAAATGGATATCCGACAAAAAAGACAAAAAACAAAGCCGAAAATGACAAAACCGAGCATGGAATAGAAAAGTGTGAAAAGACAAAGTCAAATCGAAGCCAAATTCAGTCAAAGTCAAAAATTCAACAGGAAAGTCAGCCCCGACAAAGCCCAAGTCAACCCCGACAAAGTCAAAGTCAAATTACAAGGATAAAAGACTCAAGGGTAAAAAGTGCAATTTAAGTGAAATACAACTTTAGGGGGCATTCCTGCCAACCCCCAAAACTTGTATTATTCAAGGACTATTTCTGCAATAGCACAAATAACCCTTAGGGACTGTTTTTGCCAACCCTCATAAACTATATCACCACAAGGACCAAATTTGGCAACCACCCAAACCTTTACCCTGTCACCCTAAACCTGTTTATAACAGGTTTTCCCGCCAAAAATCACACCCAAAACCCAAAGCCACTCACGGGTTAATCACCCCTCCTTTTACCCTTCACCCCAATTACCCTGGATAAACCCGACCCTCTACCTCCACTAAACCCATTGCCAAGTTGGCAATCCCACAACTACCAAGGACTAAACCCACGGCTATGATGAAGTCTAAAGAATCACAATGGGCATTTTGATGGCTAGAATTGCATCTTTGAGTTCCACTCTCACCAAACTAGCACAAATGTGCCTTTTTACCTCAGTAAAGAAGCACAACTCCAAGGATTGAAGTTTTTTGGTTTTCGGGTATAAATACCCCCAATGGATGCCATAAAAAGAGATATTATTTTTTTTAGCTTTTTATCTTTTAATTGTAATTTAAATTCAATCTTTTAAATTTCAGCATTGTACTTCACTTTTTAAAAGTTTAATGAAAGTTTAAAGTTCTTTAAAATCTTGTTTTTGCACTCTTAATTCAGTTATTAATTGTGGAAATCAATTTTTTTTTAGCTTATAATCTCATCTAAGCAGAAAGATTGGAATAACCTAAGCTAATTAATAGCTTATTGGTTATTTCAAACCAAAGTCAAGAGTTTGACTTGAAAAGTCAAAATAAGCCAAGAAGAATTGGAGCACTGTGTATATTGGATGACAGTGGTTTAGAGTCCCATGGGGGACTATAGGAATTGAAATTAAGCTTAGTGAAAACTTAATCCGTCAGCCATAAGCTTAGAGCTTTGTAAGCTTATTTTCCTATTTTCTTTGTTTTGTTACTGTAGCATTAGCTTATTGTAGGGCTTATTATTGCTTAATTTCATTTAAATATACTAAAGAATGCCTATCTTGTTAGTTTTAGAATCCTAGTATGTTAATTCAAGTTTTAGAGTAAATTGGCAATTTATAGCTTAAATAGTGCTTATTTGATCTCAGCTTATTTCAAATGCTTATTAGGGTTCAATTTCTGCTTAGCTTAACTCATTTTACTTAGTTAACAATCTGTTTTTGGAAAGTGACCCTTAAAACCCTCTAGATCAGTTTTAAAAAAGAAGAAAGAAAATATAAAGGGGTGTTTGGCACAATGGCTAAAATGGGTCAAAATTGTCTTTGCAATGGGTTGAGTCACTAAGCCATATTTAATAAGCTCATTTAAGGTTATCTAATCTGTTTTAAAAGGGTGTCATTTGTTTAATTCCAGTTTTAAGATCTCAAGTATCTATGGTTTAAATCTGTGATATCAATGAGTGCTAGATTTGCTTATTCTGATCTTTGGATTAAATTTGATCAAAGTTCACATTTTTATGTTCATTTTAAGTGCTAAAATGCATTAGGATTTAGTGTAACATTCCTGCATTTGCAGTTTGTGTTTAACACACTATGTCTAAATAGCCTAGTAGTTTTAAAGTACCATTTTTAAGCTCAAAATTACATAAGCTATAGTTGTTTTTAGATTCTGAAATTTTGAAAACAAGCTCATCACTAGCCCCTTGTTGTCTGTTTGAATTTGGATTATGGATTTGAGCTTATCTGAATGGTTAAATTAAGCTAAACTTTTAGCTTATCTTTCTGCATACTTTTTCCCCTGGTGCAAAACCCTCTCTTTAAGCCCACTTTTACCAGCTTATTTGTGTAATTAAGCCCAACCTTTCTACATTTTTAGAGAGTTAATAAGCTTATTGATAAGCCCTAAGAAGCTCAGCCCCTCATTTCCACTTCAATTGGCTTACTTTGAGCCATAAAGAGGCTGTTTGGCCATTCTGGGGTGTATAATAAGCCAAAAGGCTTATCTGCTTATTTGGGCTTACTTGTTGTTCTTTTTTTTTCTTTAGTGCTTATTAGGTGCATTTAAGTTCCCTTGTTTGCTTATTTGTCTATTTCATTTGCTTATTTGTCCTTTTAGAAGCCAAGAAGAAAAATCCTTTTGCACTTAAAGTCTAAATAAGTTTTCTGTCATAGCTTTTTCTAGTAGTTTTTTTTAGCTTATTTTTACTTCAAAATACTTTCTTATCATTGATTTGTATAGGCTTTTGGTTAAGCTTTTAGGATATGTAAGTCAAAAGCCATAAGTTCTGTCTGGTGGCTTATTTTTAAGCCCAACGTAGCCCCCTTTGTCATGTCAGTAGCTTAATAAGCTCTTTCAAGCTTATTTTTCTTTCTTTTTGCTTAATTCATCATGAATTTGCTTATTTGCTTAGTTTAGTTTCATTTTAGCTTACTTGCATCTTTTGTAGCTTTTTCAAAATCCAAAAAAGAAAAAAAAATAAGCCTTAAGCTTTCTTAAGCCATTCTGCCAACTTTAAGCCCATTTTCCGGCTTATTTATAAGCTTTTACAAAAAGTCATAGTTATAAAAGTTGCTTATTTATAAGCCCTTTTTAAGTTTATAAAAAAAATATTAAGGGGAAAGCCAAGGCCCCGGGTGAGCAAGACTCGAACCCGGGACCTCAAAGCCTTCGACCCTTATAACCCCCAACACCACTACCGCTGTGCTACAATAGCTCATCCGGTAGTGGTG
>BQNB010132426.1:0-18627 GCA_026074375.1 Tanacetum coccineum
AAAATATATAAACTAACTTCCACGTGATTTATAGCCTCTAACTAGATGTCTAAGTATTTTTAGAAAAATAAAAACAACAACTGAAATTCGTCACAGTTTTACATACTGATTTTGTAACGACCTTTTGACCCATTTTCCGACCATAAAAACTCACGAGACCAACTTTGCTGGAAAGTATACTCTCTGAGGTTATCTCCAGTATCTTGTAAATTGTTTATTTGATAATTTATGATTGAGTTATGACCGTTACAAAACTGCCTAACTTTTTGCAGTGAATTAAACAACTAATTCGGGCGATCTAGACCCTAACGCATGATCAAATCACGAAACCAATTGAACCAATGATAAAAAAAATCATCATTAACCTATAAACTCCAGAAAATTTAAAACCCTAATTTATTTTCATGATTAAACCTAATCCATCATACTTAGATTACAAGTATTAAAATAAGAACTAGAATTAAACAAAGAATTAGAAAATACCTTAAACCCTAAAAATTTTCTTTTTTTTTCTTCTGGATCGGTCGAACAACAATAGGGGTTTAGGGATTTTTTTTGTATTTATAGGCTCCTAAAGTAATCATAGATAAAGCATATTTAGAATTTGTTTCCTAATACAATTCTTTTTTTTCTTTTCCTTTACTTTTTTCCTTTTTTCGGCCGACTAGGCCTTTATATAAAAAAAAATTATTTATTAATTATATAATTATTTGTATTTCCTTAAATTTTTATAAAAACCTTAAATTATTTGACTATACCTTTTTACTTAAACGAAATTCACTAGACTTTTAAAAATAACTTTTTAACTTTTTATTTTCAACCTAACTTTCCTAAAATAGAATTTTTTTTCATTATTCTTAACTTACCACTTAAAAATCTAAACCTATCTTAGATTACTAACACAAAAATACGTATACGTAATAATACTTACACATTTAACACGGAAACACTCAAATCTCAATAATCATTTCCTTGTCACTCAAAAGTGAACGAAATGAACTTAACCAATTTCACCACTATTCCAATCTCATTGAGATGATCACACTCAATGGAATTGATTACCAATACCTCACATTACCCACATAAACTCATATAAACACACAGAATCACATACACCATATATTGCAACATGCACATAAGTCAATACTAACGGTTTAACTAACCTGCTCAAATCATAGTTGTCACATATGACGCTTGTCATTAGGAAAAGCGTAAATGAGATAGAACTAAGCGTGAGTTAGAAAAGTTAAGGATAATTAGAGGTATTAAGAAATGGCTAGAGTTGCAAAACCATAAAGGTTGACACAACTAATTGAGTATATGTTTGAGAATGTTAAGATAGAATGTGGGGTCAACGTGACCAAGTTTATGGTCAATATTAGACGAAGATATTTCAAGGACGAAATCTAAATAAGGAGGATAGATTTGCAACACCCCAAAACCAATTTTTAAGTATTTATTTACGATAATACCATAGGATGAGTTTGACTATGACTTTTGTAAGTTTAAAGATGTTACGTGAATGGTTAGTCAAACTCGATAGTCAAACTGTAAGTCAATGTATATGTCAAATGAAAGTAGAAATTATAATGTGTCACATTTATAAAGAATGTGATTTGAAGGACTAAAATTGTTAAGTATTAAATAACCTATATTAGTTGATGTGGCCAAATTAAGGGAAATAAGACTTATGGGACCTAATGTGCCAATTGGCCAAAGTTTCAACTAATATATATCCTAGAAATTTCCCTGGCATTCTATACTTCTCTATTTTGGTCTTGTATGTGTGTGAGTGTCGAGCTAAAAGAGAAAAGGAAGGGAGAACAAGAAAGACATGATGATCCATGATGATGCTTAAGTGTCCCAATTCAAGAGATAGGCCCCTAGCAATGATCTTACAATGTAAGTTACCTTTAATTATTGATTAATTAACGAATTAAGAGTTAGGGTTCATAGACCCAAATTAGGGGTTTTTGGGTAATTATGGTTCTAAACAAGAATCAAGATATTTAATGGCATGGGTTAAGGTTAATTGATGAATAAGCGTAAGGAAATTAGGGATTTCATCATATGATCAAGATATGATCATATGATGATTAAGGATGAAATTGGGAAGTTATGGGTTGTATGAACCCATATTATGAAGTCTATTTAATATGTAAAATTGTGTTTTAGGAAGGATAGCATGGAATGATGATGATGATGTTCTTGATGTCCTTGGCTTGGATTCAAGGTAAGATAATGGTTATAAAGCGATGTTATAATGAGTTTATTCATATATGTATTATGTGTAAGTTGTGTTAATGGCTAGAAAGCTTTTCAGCTTCATGTGTTTGGATTAAGGATAGATTAAGGGCTAGTTGGGAGTACTAGCAAAGGATGTGAATAGACTATATGTGGACTAGTTAAGGTATGAATGATTATGTATGTTTTGTATGTTAGTCATTTGGATTATGAACCTTGTGTAAGTAAAGATGTTGGTTAGTATGTGGACTAATGGAGAATGCGTATGATGCTTATATGTGTAATGATATGTATAACACCATATTATATCCCTTACTTACTAAGCGAAAGCTTACATGTTAAGTTGCAATGTTTTGTAGGTATAAAGCAAAGAAGGTAATGTGCAGATTAATGTATAGCTATGGAAGTTTGGATGATGGGAATGCTATACTATTTGTATGAAGTAAGTGTAGATGTCGAGCTCGAATAGAAGTTGAACCCCAAGTGTCTTATTGATTTGTAAATGTTACAGTCAAGTGTCAATGTCTTTTGTAAAGGTCTTGTAAATGAATGAAGGTAAATGGGTCAATAGAGAATGTAAACGGGTCAAAACGGGGTGTTTGGTAAATCCCGTAAACTATATGTTTTGGGTCAATTAGACCACAAAGGTTTATAATAATGTTGTAATATGACGTTTTAAGGAACTCTGGAAAGTTTCACCTGTTGTCGAGTCCGGAAAGTTAGTTTTTTCTAAATAAAGTCTAAAAATTAGTTTGGTATGTTCCAGGGAAACTTCAGCCGCCCGAATGGCCACCAACGAGTCTCCAATCTCCCGGCTGACCCTCTAGCCGCCCGGCTGGGCTGGGGCTGATATTTTCCGAATTTTGTTTTCGACGTAACTTTTGGACCGTATGGAGTTAGAAGGAGTTACTTATATCGTTGGAAAGCTTATGAAGTCTAGTTTGTGATAATGAAACATTCAAGGGTCTAATTGTAATGTATTTTAAAAATTATAATGAGCAATGTCACAAGGTCATTCTCGGTATTACGTTTCAACAAAGTTTTCGATTTGGGTCAAAATTTGTGTCTGAAAAGGGGTGTTTCAGAAACGATGGGATACATTTGGGGAGTGACTTTTTAGGTAAATTTTGAGTGAAAGGGTTATCTAAATATTTATACAAAGACACGCTGATTGGGTTGATAAGCCAAAGAACTCGGACAAAGATATACAAATTCTACAGAACTCTACATCAATCTCTTTTCTTTTTCTTTTTAATTTTTAAACATAATATATCACTTGGGGCTTATAAATGCACCCCTACACTTAAGTTTTAGAACTCATAATTATAATCTAACTAATGACCCGAATTGAGATGGATCAACATAACATGGAGATTATTTGACAAACATATGGGGGTATTAACTTAACTTTTCTTTCCCATTCTTCCACGAAATAAATACTACCATGAATCCCAATCGTCCCAAAACTGTATTTACAAGGATAAGAACTTAGCAACCATGTACTCAAATAATTAACTTGGGTTAAAACAATAATGTACTAAAAGTTAGTACATACAAGGTAGGCTAAGGCAATTTGGGTGTAACAATTGGTTCAAGGGTTAACAATGCTCTTCATTAATAGTCCGGCTTAACCAGAAAATTACAAGAACCATGAAAAGGATAGGCTCGAAGGGGTGTACTAGGGGAGTCTTGCACTAAAAATGAGTGTGAAGCACGGGTGTGGGATAGTTACATGATCGATGTGACCATCATAACAAATACATGTTTAAAACATGAGTTAATCCTAGTGCCTCTTATCTAGAAAATCCTAATACTTACTATGCGGTCTCGGGATGCATCACAAAAACAAGTTCTAGAATTTAATACACTACCGGTACACTCATATAATTTAATATCGATACCAATGTTCTAAAAAATGCGACAAAGACCATACATACACATCCGTAACGACGGAATAGACACATATGACTGCATTCGAACCTTAACTCGAACAAGCTAAAGGTAAAATTATCTTGGGTATAAAAAATGGATACCCGAATTCCTATAGATCTAAAGGTGAACCTCACATTTTTGGGGTGGAATTTTAAGGGTATTTGTTCTAGTCATATAAATTTCTATCCATGAGACGCTATTAATACTCGGTTTTCGTCGGTATATGTCATAAAAAAAATTTAAATTTTGGTTAAAATTACCTTTTATGCTATGTTTCGATATATTGCCCATCATTTTAAGGACAAAGCAAATGACAATTGAAGGAATACTTTATAAGGCTTATTTCCCTCTACACTTAAGTTGAACATTGCCCTTAATGTTCTTTAAAAAGTATCTGTAAAACGAATAAAGGGAAAATAAAACAAGTAAAAGAAATTAGTACTCCTTTGGTTTGCTCAATAATAGAGAAAAAACATGCTATAACTGGTTAAATCGTCCTCCAAGAATCGTTCAATAAAACTTCCTAAGAACTTCCAAGCTTTTTCTCATCAAATATAACCTGTAAATAAAAAACAAAGACAACTACATCAAGCGTAAAATTGGCGGGATAATGATATATACAATGAAACTTTAGGGTTGACTCTATGAAAGCAGTAAAGATAGGATAAAGTCATGATATAATCATAGGTTTCTGCAGGTTTACAAGAAAATTACAAATTTTAGATATTGCACATTTTATTTTTCGAAAATAATAGAAAAATGTTGAATTTTCACATGGCTGGGGACGTGACGCCATTAGGATAAATCCTGGCGCCGTCTCCAGCCACTGTGAAGATTTCTTCTTCGTTTTTCTTGAAAAATTTCCTGCACGTAATTTTATCAGTTATATCATGTGTAAAATACTTCATAAAACCCGAGATTAATCATTACAATCATATGACTCTAAACTGACGCGAATTAATCTAAACAATTTATTTTATATGTTTGAATTGGTTCTTATAAACCGGATATTTTCCCCTACACTTATTTTATGCAAAATACCTTTGATTGTAAATAAGACGAAGTTAAAAACAAAACAAAGCATGATTATAAAATAATTCAAACACACAAGAATAAGCGATAAAGAATTAAAACATAAGACACTCTTAAATGCGGGAAAAATAAATATTAGGTTGCCTCCCAAAAAGCGTTTTTCTTTATTTATGAGTCTTATAGCTAGACTCGAAGTCACACGTCCTTACGTGACTTCTCCTTCATTGTTCACTTTACTTTCTACCTTGACGAGAGCAGGACGCTTATTTTTGAAAATTTTGCTCCTCCATCGGTCAAACGCCATCTCATTTTCCTAGTGAAGTTTTATCCTTTCCTCCCATTCTAAAACTAGCCTATTCACGGTTATAGTAGGGGCTATAGGCTCTATATCATTCTTAATTCCTTTCTCGATCTTACAGAGGGATTCAGGTATCTTATGGAGACTCATCTTACTCTTTCCAGATCTCAAAGTTATGGTTCCTTTATCAAACTTAATCACGGCTTTAGCGGTAGTTAAGAATGTTGTTCCTAAGATGAAGGGTCTCTTTTCATCCTCTTTTATATCTAGGATCATGAAGTCAACGGGGTACACATAACCAACAACATCAACTAATACATCTTCTGCTATTCCTAAAGAGTAGATATACGAATGACTAGCTAGGGAAAGTCTAATGGCCGTCTCAGCATGCCTTTCGTCGGTTAGTTTCATGTAGGTGGAGAGAGGCATGACGTTCACGTCGGATCCTTGGTCTACTAAGGAGTTCATGTGGTTCAAACCTCCTATGTTACAGGGTATTTCAAAATTTCCTCCAATGTCCTCCTTCTTTGTTATCTTTTTCTTAAGGATTGCTTCATAAACGGGCCCCCTAGGAGGTCTTTCCGTTTGCTGACAGAAAGTCATTGAACTTATGATTTTCTACAAGTCCTTTGATTAGTTTTTCATTGATTCTATGCTTCAGGTAATACCCTACAGGCTGAGAGTTGGGTGCCTCAACTGATTCTTCTTTTTTAACTTGTGTGAGTTCCCTCTTAGCACTTTTGATTGGTTCATTTTTGGTCCCATTTTCAGCTTCATTCTCCTTCTCGACTTCATTTAATGGCACCTCCGCATCTGATCCGTCAAGTCTTTCAATGCTATCGTCGGAAGTTGCATTATCATTGGCATTCTTTTCTTCCTCTCCTCTGATAAGAGAGATGGAATTTACATTTTTGGTGATGGGGTTTCTAGCCTCTTCTCTGATTAATACCTTTTCAGGAGCCCTGTTGGTCGTGAGTTCCTTAAGAAGCCCGAACATCTCTGTCATCCTATAGTTGATCTCCTCTCGCTGTTTGAAAATAACATTTTTAAACCTCTTTATCGTCTCGGTGTGTGCTGCCATGTAGTACTGTACTCGAGCCTCGAAAGTGGTTCCTAATGCGTGGGGCTGAGGGTTAGGACCGATGCGTTCACGAAAAGTGAAAGTGTTCTTCTTTGGTGGCTCATTTAGATTTTGCGGGTGGGGGTTGAAGGAGACTGCTTTAGCATATGCCTAAGGGACGTATGTTGAGTTTGATCTAGGCGTCGGTCGTGACCCCTTTAGTAAGAAATTAATCTGGTCTTCGAGCATAAGAAGTCTTCGGTTAGGCGTTTTTGAAGTGCTTTGAGATGTATAAATAGCCTTGACTGGTTTGACGAAGTCTTTTGAGTCATTCCAGCCCTCGTGGTCATAGAGGGCGAGGTTCTCAATGATTTCCTAAGATTCGTCGGTATTCCTATCGCAAAGTTTGCCGCATGCGACGCAGTCAATTTCACACTTACGATGAAAGGAGACATGATCATAAAAAATTTAAATTTGAAGCCAACGATTGATGCCATGACGAGGGACTTTTTTGAGTAAGTCCTTGAAATGATTCCATGCTTTAAAAAGAGACTCTCCTTGATGCTGTTGGAACGTTAGGATACCATTTCGGAGTTTTGTAGTCCTTCCTGGTGGAAAGAATTGAGCAAGGGAACGAGTAGTAAGATCCTCCCATGTGGAGATGGATCCTGCTGGAACACGTTCAAGCCAATTGCTAGCTTGATCAAGAAGGGAAAATTAAAATAAATGCAGGCGCGTTCTTTCCCTATTTGCAAAATCAAGGTCGAGTCCAGCGATTTTAAGAAATCCTTAAGATGTTGGTTTAGATCCTCAGACCGAAGTCCGTGGAATGAGCATCCGTTTTGCACCAACCGGATGGTGTCGGATCAAAGAGGCACCGCATTGTTCCCTTTGGGGAGCTTAATGGTGTTCCTATAGCCCTCGTGGCTAGGTTTAGAGTAATCTCCAAGAGCACGGATAGGATTTTCGTCTCCCATGAAGGTCAACGAAAAGATTTACGAAATAAAAAACACAAAGAAAAGATAGACTACAAGAAAGCTAATATACCGAAAATAAAATTCTCACTTGATAGGAATCAAGCGAGTAGACCTAAGCTAAACAATGGTCAAGACCTAACTATTCCCCGACAGCGGTGCCAAAAACTTGATAGGGTTGTCGTAAGACTTCAAAAGAAGTTTTACAACTCCCTAACTGTTGTAGTGTAGTAAGGCAAGACTCGGGGGTTGTTATCGTTCTCTAGGGGAATAGGTTAGGAAGGCTCGATCAGAATTTAACAGAGGTCTACGGGGTTGAGAGAAGATTTTTTTTGTATTTTTATTTTTTAGAAAGCAGGTAAATATTATGGTTTGAGAGGTTGGTTTGTTTTTACTAATTAAACTAATAATAATAAAATAAATCTAAACTACTTTGGTGATAACTTATATGATAAACAAATGTATTTACTTAATCATGCACTACTCCTCAGATTGCTTCTCCTAATCCTGTTACTTTGTCACACTTGTGATGATTTGTGTAAGTATTTCCTAAGTCATGAATGAATTACACGAACCCGTCATCTATTTAATATTCTCTTAAGGCAACGCATAAGTAAGGTAGTAGGAAGACTATTAAAAGGCCCCTAAGAGTATATTAAATGCAATTGAAATATCTTAAGAGGGATCAACCATATTACGGTTAAGGTAGTGTGAAGACTGTTATCGATGGTATCCTTTCTACACACTCGCGTTTCCCTAAACATCTATGCCAATTTAATATCTTATGGCTAGTTTTCTAAAGCCTAACGCGCACATCCATCACAAGAATCAACATTAAAAGGATCTACAATCTAAGTTTCATGCAATCATAAGTAAATACTAAAAGATCTAGCCTAGCATGTTATAAGAATATAAAGAACATATATCAATCAAACAACACATAGACATATTGAAAGATCAAATGGGATAAATGAACTTTACTTGATTAAAACAGTGATTAATGACTGTTACAATAGGGTTTTTAGGCCCTAAAGATGGCCTAAAAACCTGCCAAACTCGACTATAAAAGTTAGGGTTCGTCTCTCAAAAGTTACACACCAAAAACCCTAAAATCAGTTATGTATATATAGGAAAAGTGGCGCGACGGCGTCGTGTTGTAATCGTGACGCCGTCGCCACATAGAATCTTCTAGAGACACTTTAAGTCGGCTACGTCCTGATGTCGTCGTCGAATCCATGACGCCGTCACTCTGAAAATCCTGATGCCGTCACTTAGTAATCGCGACGCCGTCTCCACGCTCTGTATACACAATTCTTCAAGATAAATGGTGTAGAGTCGTAGTCTTGTCCGTTTCTTCTCCAAATAAGTCCAAGTCACGTGTATTTCCTCCAAATGCCATACAAGTGCTAAAAATATGAAAACAAACGATTAAGCACATAATTTGGGCATATTTGCATGATTTAGGGGGTTAAATAACCCTGAAATAGTGTATAAAATGACACCTCATCAAAGATAGTATCGAGCATGCCGATAATTCCAGTATCGCTGATATGGACATCACGTCTACGAACAAGACAATAGAAGTGAAGGTGCACCGCAAATGGGTGTCGAAGAGTGTTCTAGACCCTACACCTATAGCATTTTTCTATATCTTAATTGACAGAGAGGTACAACCTTCAGCTATGTGTAAATACGTAATTATTTACGATTTTTATTGGTTACACAAAATCGTGTTATTTAGGACAGACCTATTTTAAGCACAGGGTGGTGCTATACAAGCTAACATGGATATATGTGACTTGGGTTATTTTACTGTGAGGATAGAAAAAAATGATGCTTGCAGGATCTCAAACTTCGGTTGTGAGACAAAATAGTGGCAGCAAACTTTGGACAATCGTACGTCGCTTATCTTTGGATGGTTCACACGAATCGACAATATACCGAATAATGGATTTCCAAATAATTATTCCAACTTTGAGGCATACAATGAGCTCGATGCAAGAAAGAACGTCAATAATGCTATTCTTGCAGGTAATATAGAAGCTTAGATGTATTCTATTTTTTATGAGCTAATATGCATTGCGTTGGTAGATTACATGGAATGCGTTCTAAGGGTTGAGGAGCTTATAGAGTCAACGAATCATAACACAAACATAACTATAAGAAGGGTTAGCGGGATCAAAAATTTAAAGTAAGTTTTTGCATATACTTTACGACTGTTGCATCCCTATAAACTTCTTTACTGACAAACTAACTTTGTGTGCAGCGCCAGTTGCATCGAGATCACGATATGGAGTGAAATAGCAACAAGGTTTGACATAACATGTTTTGAGGCAATGGAGAAACTAGTCATTATAGCTGTGAGTTTGGGTCGGGTGTCCGATTACAGAGGTAGTTTTGCAAACCAAACTCTGCATATATATGACATGAATATCTAATGGATACATTAACTGTAGCTAACTGCCACTTCAACTACTCACTACTATCTGACCCCAGATATTCTAGGCCCTTAAAAGATAATCGCTGAGTGAGTCAGATGAAAAATATATTTAAAGTTTGCGTTATTTTTATGCGTTCAAATTAATTCGATGTGAACAATATGCAGGTACAAGGTAAGGTGCGACCTGATGGAAGTTGAAAGGCAAAGGTTTGGTGACAGAGAATGGGAACATATGAGAAACATGGTTGCTCTGGCTACACTGTTAGTTCAGAATTCGCTAAGCTATCAGATAAAAAGTATTGATTCTGTATGACAGGCTAGCATATTTACCAATGGACATATTAAAGATTAATTGTTTTCTTTGTTTTGTTTATATTCAGCGTATCCGGCTTACCAATGATTCCACAATCATCATGATCAATCAAAAGAAGGCTTGGTACTATACGACCTACTCGATATCTCCTAAGAAAGTCAATGCCAATGATTTTGCACTTATGTATGCGGATCACAGATCACAACTTTATCCTGGGCGTAGGTAATTACTATTGGGTCAAACCCAAGCTTTTCCTGTAATCCCAAACGAATGGGTCAAACGGGACAAAGCCCAACCCAACTGTCGGATGACAGTTAATTAACTGTCAATGACAGTTATTTTCTGAACCGACACAATGGTTCACTTGTACCCTTTCATTTTAAATAAATAGTTAGGATCCTGTAAGAACAAAGAGATGATGACAGATTTATACTTTGTAAAACATATTGCAATTGATACAATAATATTTGCGTTTAATCTTTGAATCGATCCAACAATTGGCATCAGAGCCTTTGGTCGAATTAAACCAAAATCATCATTTGCCAGAAAATACAATAAGAACTGTGTTCATATTCGAATCAAGCCGCACAAGATTTTTCCCAGAAAAACTTTTTTACAAATCAAAACACGAATCAAATATTACATTTTCGTGTATTTTATGTTTTAGCAGTCTTTGTTCGTTCAGGCAATCAACGAACCACCAAGAGTGAGGTTTTTTATCACCGGCAACGAAGGGTTTCACCCATAAGTTTAACCGGAAAAATCATTAACCCCAGAAAAGGGAAGTTAGGCAACTTTTAGATTCGAAACGAAATCAATAACCACAAAAGAATCGGATAACAAAAGTCATCACAGAAAGAAAAAAATACGAACGAAAACAATTACAAAGGAACAAACACACCTTTTGAAGTGGATTCGATAAATTCGACCGTTTTTCGAATCAAATTAGTTTTGATTCACAGTTATCCAAGGAGAAACCCCTTATAAACGGAGTGTTTTTCACCACGATCCACAAAGCAGCGAAACCCTAGGATCTCGCACAAAAAGGATCAAGGAGTCCGTGGTTACGAACACATCAAGGAGAAGAAGAGCGAACACCATCGCCATCTCAACCGGTGGAGAAAACCACCAGACAACAAAGAGTCAAAAGAATCAGACTCTAGTATCAGGACGCCAACAAGGAGAAGACAACACACTAGTCTCCACACAGAAAGAAAGAGTGCGGTTTAAAACAATTAAGAAGGCACAAGGTTAAAATTTTTAACTTTAGATGGTCTTCAAAATATAACCTCATTTTTCCACTTTTTTTGTTTTCTTTCTATATAAATTTAGTTTTATATTAGATTATAGGTTCTAGGCTATATACATAATAAATAACCCCTCCGATAATCTCTAGATTGTAACTTTTGGCTAGAAACCTGGAAAAAAAATATCCTAGTAATATTTCTTATATATTGTTATAGAATAATTTTTTAAGGAGTAATTACACCTAAGGTTATTCATTTTAGAATATAAAATCCCAAGGGTTTGTTTTTCTTTGGAACAAAAACTAGCCCCCGTTAAAAGTTCGATAGCCTTTAGGCACATAAATTGAGTACTCACCATAAAATTCAAACACACTTAGTGTTAGGAATTCGATTTGGTGTGTTTTTGATTAGATATCTTAGAGATATGACAATAAAGAGGGAGTGGAGATTAACTCAAAAGAGAAGTAAGTAATTACCAAAGTTATCACCACAAGTCCAATGTCCTAATTTTAAAACCCTCGAAATTACTCATCTATGGGCATTCGAATGCATATTTATCCTCGAAGCAAACGGTTTATGGGAAACAATATATCCAACGATAAAACCAACGCAGATAATAAAAAAGATATATCTGCTATTGCATTCTTTATCAAGCCTTACCAGAAGACAACAATTCAAAATCATCTAAACACAAACTGCAAAAAGCCATTTGGGGTGCCTTGAAAATAGACACATAGAGCGAAGTTAGGGTACAACAAAGCACGATTGCAAACTCTCAAATTCTGAGTTTGAGATGCTACACATGAGAAAGAAGATGAAACAATCGATGGCATTTACCACAAACTAACAACTCCTTGTAAACAAGCGCTAGTCTAGTGCATACCATTGATGATGAAGAACGTTGTACGCAAACTTTTAAACGCCGTACCTGATAGGTTATTTGCCAAATAGTTGCGTCATAGAAACAATACGGGATCTAGACGAAATGACTCTAGAAGAAGCAATTCTGGTAGACTTAAGACTGTATGAAGAAAGATTTAAGTTTAGAAGGCAAACTAAAAAGTGGACAATCAGGATAAACTAATTGTTCACCGACATACATGAGAATAAAGAAAATATTTTTAGAGGAGAGGAGCGAGGAAAACCGAATTCTCAGCAAGGAAGAAACCATGAGTTTTTAAGGAAGAGAGGAAAGAAGAAAACTCTACATAGAGTTCAGAAGTTATAATAGAAAATAACTTCAAGTAATTCAATTTTTGAACTACTAGACAAATTACGTTACTATGAATGCAAGAAATATAGGGCACATTGCACCAAATGTCCTTAAGGACAAATTACCAACGAGCAATCTAACCTCGTTGAGGTAGACTTGGATACAACCGTGTTTAATGGGCCACACTAAGGTTGAAGAAGCATGGAAAGTCTCGCTTCGACGAAAAGATGTAGGATATAAAGAGACAAATATGGATAGTCTATGGTATTTAGGTCAATGGAGCTAGTAATTCACTATGACGAGTGAGAGAGCACTTCAAAGGATCTAGAATGAGGATGTAGGTGGAAAGTTAAGATTCGGAGATGGTTCATACATAGAAATAAAAGGAAAAGGCTCAATAGTCATAGAATGTGATGATAAGAAACAAAGAATCATATCACAAGTATATTACATTCCTGACTTAAAGAGCAACTTATTGAGCCTTGGACAATCACGAAATATGGTTGTAAATAGTCTGGAAAGATGACGAAACTAGACTTTACGTACCATGAATCATAAAATGTCTTCATGAAAGTCACTCGACAAAATAACAGGACTTTACAAAGCAGAACCTAAGGACTCGCTGGTACACCCGTTCGTTTATTAGCAAACTTAAGTGGAAGATACATGGTTTGGCACGCAAGATTAGGACACCTGAACTTTGAATCATTAAAAATCAAAATGGCTCAAGAATTTAGTCCATGGCATCCCACCTATTAAAACATACAACACAAGTTTGTGATGTTTGTTAATGGAAAACACATAGAGCCACCATTCCTAAAAAAGCTAATGAAGATAGGATGCACCCTTATATTAGTAGTATATGGAGGATTTTATTGTGGACCAATCACCCACTCACCATCTGGAAGAAACTACATAATTCTTGCTAGTAGATGACTACTCAAGTTATATGTGCTTACTCTTACAACAGAACAGATCAGCTTTCGACACCTTCAAAGAATTTAAGAAGTTAGTAGAAAATGAATTAAGACGTCAATTAGAATGTTCAGAACGGATCGAGGAGGAGAATTCATTCAATGTAATTCATGCAATACTGTAAGGAAAAGGTATTGCCAGAGGCAACTAACTGTCACCATTACTCGCACAAGAAACAAAATGGTAGGTTGTAAGAATAGGAAAGAAACAGGACTAATCTTGTCACAATCTAGATGCATGATGAAAGCAACCAGCATGCCACAAAATTTTTGGGCTGAAGCTGTCAGAAGGCCATATATGCATCTTAAAACAACGTTCCCTATCAAAAGCATTAGAGGACAATCACTTCCATATGAAGCTATCAAGCAAAGAAAACTCAATTTAGGAAACTTAAAGAATTTTCGGATGCATAGCATATTCGAAAGGTTACCATACAAACATCTGACGAAATAGACGACAGAGTATTAAAATGGTAATTACCTAGGAAACGAGTACCAGGTTCAGAAAGCATTCGTTATTTGATCCAAAACTGCAAAGGTATGTGTAGT
Organism: Tanacetum coccineum; assembly: GCA_026074375.1. NCBI lineage: Eukaryota > Viridiplantae > Streptophyta > Magnoliopsida > Asterales > Asteraceae > Tanacetum > Tanacetum coccineum. Next base: position 14,277 of record BQNB010132426.1, read on the forward strand.
AGAGCTCTGTGAAGTTTAAGGAGAATGAAACATGGGATTGGAAAGGATTACATTGAAGTGGGCACACTGATAACGAACCAGAATGGACAGATTAGAAATAGGCAATCTTAAACATCATGTCATTGAAATGTCAACCACTAGATGAAGATAATGAATTTTCTCCATAGTAATAATGATATGAATTAAGCATCACCAAGAAACTCTACCACACACTCTCAACATGTTCACACACCCTCTAACACGATCTTCAGAAATTAAGGATTCCCATGATTACATCATCAAATCGTCACCACTTACAAATTCAACCAGTAACAATGACTCAATTTAAGTCAGTAAACATCTCCATCACACTTGCCATACACCAGTAGAGGTGTTGAACATACTTAATGTGTCTATACGGAACATTGAGGAATTAATACTTGCTGAAGACGAACACTGCAAGATTACAAGGAAAGCATCAACCAATCAAAATGGAACGATGCATATGAAGGTTCGAATTTGAATCATATCAATTAGAAACAAATACATGGGAGTCTAACACACTCTGACCCAAAGGACATTAAGCAATAGGCTTAAAATGGGTATTTACGACCAAAAAGGCTAATGGAAATATAATCAAGCATAAGACTAGGAGTGGTTAGCACGCTCGAAAAAGGCTTCATTAACAGCATGGCATAGACTTTGAAGAAGTCTTCGCACCAGTAGCCAAAAAAAAAATAAAAGGAAATTGGAAATATCAGACTACTACTCGCAATAGCTGTCTAACAATAAAAGGGGAAGTACATCACCTTGATATAAAATCTGCATTCCTTACATGGATATTTAAAGGAGGAAAGTGTACGCGTTACAAAACCCGAAGGTTTAATTAAAGAGACAAGACCAGGAATAAGTCTATAGGCTTATAAAAGCTCTATATGGAACTAAGAAAGCTCCACGTGCTTGGTATATTAAAAACTAGACAACTCCTTGAAATCTCTAGTTTTAAAAAATGTGCACTGGAGCAGCTAATCTTCACCAAGAGATCAAGTAGACTCATTACTGCTAATAGGAGTTTATGTGAGGATGATATAATCATCAAGGGCACACCAAAGGTAGAAATTGACATTTCAAAGCATCAAATGGAAGTAAATTCGAAATGAGCGTCTTAAGGATTATTAGCTACTTTTGAGGCATAGAAGTTCACTCAGACTATGGTGAATATCTATAAAGCAATCAGCATACGCAAGCAAATCTAAGGAAGCTCGGATGATGAGACATGCCAAACGGGGAATATGGGGGGGGGGGGGGACCAAATATTTCAAATCCAATGGATCCAGGCACAAGATTAACAAAGATTACAGAAGGAACAATGGTCAACTCAACCGAATATAGAAGCTTAATTGGATGCTTAAGATATCTGCTTCACACAAGGCCCGACTTAAGTTATTCTGTAGGATTACTTAGTCGTTTTATGCAAGTAGCCAAGAGAACAACACATGAAAGCCATAAGACAAGTACTACGCTATGTACAAGGAACAAAGGATCATGGGTAATCACTACAAACATAACGGAGGAAAAAAAAACAAGATACATGGGTACAGCGACAAGTAGCTACGGAGGTCAACACTCAAGAAGGAATAAGGAACTAAGGCATTAATCTTTCTACTACGTAGAATGCCACCATCAGCTGGAGCACACACAAAAACAATGCCACTGTAGCATTATCATCAGTTGTGTGAGTCAGTAGTTCATTTTGCTTAGCAAACAGCAGCAGCAACACAAGCATTATGGTTAAAAAGGTTACTAAGCAAACTCACACACTCTCAAGAAGAAAAGGTTATAATACAAGTTGACAACAAGTCTGCAATATCACTAATGAAGAATCCAGTATTTCACGGACGAAGCAAACATATTGACACGAAATACCACTTCATCAGAGAATGCGTCGAAAGAGAAGACATACAAGTTGAATTCGTAAATGGAGAATACCAGAAGGCAGACATACTCACAAACAGCACTTCCCGAGATCAAATTCTTTACCTGAGACAACTCATCGGACTAAGAACCTAGGAGCAATGTTGTGATTAGAGGGGTTAGAGAATTTTGGGTCAAACCAAGCTTTTCCTGTAATACCAAACGAATGGGTCAACGGGACAAAGCCCAAAACCCTACTGTCGGATGACAGTTAATTAAACTGTCAATGAACACGTTATTTTCTGATCCGACACAATGGTTCACTTTACCTTTCATTTTATATTAAATAGTTAGGATCCTTAAGAACTCAAAGAGATGATGACTGTTTATACTTTGTAAAACATATTGCAATTGATACAATAATATTTGCGTTTAATCTTTGAATCGATCCAACAATTACATGCATGTGTTTCTATATATCTTTTTTATTTGATTGGAGATATGGCAAATTCTATTTTATCAGCAATTAAGTTAATGGTATATTAGAATTGCATGTATGACTGCTAAAAATAAAAAATTTATAACTTACAAGTATTGTTATAAGGCGATCGTCATGCATGAGTCGACAAGTGCGACCTTGACTTGGTTCACTCCAGAAACAAAATGCATGGGCATACCGGAATGTGAAGAGTTGTTCCAGAAAGCTGAGAATAGAGATCCGTTTGCGATTCTGGAAAAAGTGAAAGCACTGGAAGGAAAGAAGGATATCGTTCGGCTTCATTTCAGTCCTGGTTGCAAAAAAAGGAGGGATTACTTTAATCTTGATGATATCTTTGACCAACAACCTCTGACAATTCTGTCCGGGACCAGTGAACCGTCGGCCGCAGCGGTAACCATTACCATTCTTTACTTTGCCCAAAACTGCAGAAGTTAAATGTGTGCCAGCAGTCTCTACCATCAACATACCTCAAATGTTAACTCCACCAAAACAACATAGGTCAAAAGTGTATCTCAAAGATATTCTAAAAGGTCTCTTAATGAACACTTGGCAAAAGACACTTGTAGTTTGAAGTTGAAGATACCAAAATAGGAGTCCTTGGCAGCCAAACAAACAAAGACCGCGTGGTTCGTGGTGCATCTAGCGAGTTAAACCTTTGTACAATGGAACAATAGTTTATCATGCAAGATGCACTGGTATATTTTGTGCACTTGTATGTGTATCTTCCTGGATACATTTTCACAATCTTAAGTACAGGCACCGACAAAACATAGTTACTGAATAGGTTGACGTGGTTATTTATTCGGTACATATTTTTGTATAGCCTTGGCGTGGGTAATTTGGCAGGCTTGACTAAAGTTTCCGCGCATTTAGTGTCAGAACAATAGTTAACGTGTTTCCAAATATGTATGTATGCGACCTAAAAGATAATAGAATAAATAGTGTGTGCTTTTGGACGCAACAGTGGCTTTTATATGTATCATGGACATGTACTTTTTATCAGCTTAATCTATAAAAGGCTATTCCTTTCTAACTAACCAATATGTGAGAATATTATAACCATTTTGTGATATTTTTAATGTGATTTTATTCAGATGGATCAATGCCGTATAATATCATAGGTTGATCAAATCCTGGCGCACATAACACATATGCGTTACCAAGATGCTATCTAAGTTTAATAACATTATCAAAAGACATCAAACATTATACCCTCACATTTTAAGCCTTAGATTTCGTATATTGAGTGCGGATGAAAAAATAAAATTTGGACATTAGGACTTATAGGTATTGATTTATAGGCGCAAAAAAAAGCAGTACAACTAAAATAACTTTTTTCATAGATAAAAGCCGTATACATAATCTACGTACATACCACTACAAAAAAACAACCACCGTCATAATTTTTGTTTACAAAAACCCCCCAAACACTAACTCTAAACCATAGAGCTCCTATATACGCCTATTCGCCTGAACAAAAATTATTTTTTCCATCACATGGTTGTAGATTCAGTGACCACCCTCATAATCTCGACGACCTTCTCCAAATCCCAATCTTGAACTTGGGTAAGAAATATTGCACCTTTGGCAGTAGCCACGGACCCAAACAATTATTTTAGGTCGGTTATACGTTTGTCCCTCACACGTATATTATGTTGTAGCTTGGCACTACCTCAACAGGTCTTTCTTTATCTCAATTTCTCTTTTGTTTTCTCGATAAAAATGGACCAGAACTTGATCGCGAGGAGTTAGCAGCAGTGACAAGCTCTTCAAGGTTCAACATTTTACAAAAATCAAAGAATGGAGTTTTTGTTAGTTTTATGGACATAAATTAGTAGATGTGTGTTAGGATCGAACTCGAGACCTCGGGATTGCACACATTACGTATGAAGGAATTAATGGACAATAATTAATATATATAAAACGTTATATATTTAATTATTAAAACACAAAATAAAT
>BQNB010132427.1:0-18627 GCA_026074375.1 Tanacetum coccineum
AATTCCGAAATGGTCATACAAAATGAGTTCAAGTGTGGTTGTTTATTTTATTCTGGTACATTTAGTCACATAAATATCTAACTGCGTGGCCTTTCAAAAAACAGCAAGTGTGACGAAATCCCAGATTTGTACTAGTGTTAGTTAATTTTACGACATGTAGGCTATTTGGTTAAATCCTAGAAATTTATCAGTTAAACCTGTTCCTCCATCTAAATCCATAGTACTCATCATTGCGGTTGACAATGAAATAAATTCAACCCTTTATATATATTAAATATAATAAATATATAAATATATAATAAGAATCAAAAATCTCAATGTACAAAATCCGGAAGTATGATTCCTGGGTCGTTATCCCCAATGAGGAATGCAATGAAAAATCATTTGTAGGTTTGATATTTGATGCTTGAATGAAAAAAGATTTTGATTGGATTTCTAATTCTACGAGAAAATTAATGCAATCTACACTAAAAACGATCAAAGCAACACAAATTTAAACTAAAAACGCAACGGGAGCCCTAAAAACGTGACTTAAAACCCTAATTTATCAAAATTAATTCCTAAAATGATATATTTGATTTTTATAAGTCCTAAATGACTAAAATGCAAGAACTAAGAAAACTAAACAAAAAACGAGAGCAATTTAGGCTTAAAAATATGAAAAACGTGAATTCTTTAAAAAAATAAAAATCTATAATTTTAACCCTACGAAAGCAAATCTAATTTTCCTAAGTCCTAAATGTTAAAAGAAAATTTTCTAAAAAAGAATTATATTTTTTTGACTTTTTTTTAATTTTTTATGAATTAAAAACGATCTTAATCAAATTAAATGATTAAAAATACTAAACTAATTATAAAAATATTGAAAAATCCTGAAAAGTGCATTGAACAGTGAATAATTTAATAAAAATAAGGGTGAGAAAACAGCTTATCAAATAAGTTGTTAAATAAGCTAAAACATAAATTCAACCCTTTATATATATATTAAATATAATAAATATATAAAGATATAATAAGAATCAAAATCTCAATGTAGAAACCGGGACGTATGATTCCCGGATCGTTATCCCCAACGAGGAATGCAATGGAAAGTCGTTTGTCGGTTTGATAATTGGTGCTTGAATGGAACAAAGATTTTTGATTGGGTTTCTAAATCTACGAGAAATTTAATGCATTCTATACTAAAAAAATTAAAGCAACACAATTTTAAACTAAAAACGAAAACCGGGGATCCTAAAAACGTGTCTAATTATCCACTAATTCAAAATTAAACCCTAAAAATGCAAACTTAGTTTCTAAACCTCTAAAATGACAAAATAAAATTTTCTAAAAAGGAATTATATTTTTTTGACTTTTTAATAATTTTTTATGAATTAAAAACCTATTTAATCTATTTAAAATTCTAGAAAATAACAAATTAACGCCTAAAAATTCCAAAAAATGATTTTCTACTTTATAAAAGTCTAAAATATGATAAAAACTCAGAAAAATATTTTTCACTACTTTTTATAATTAAAAACTATTTTCTAAAATTAATTTAAAAAGCTAAAAATGAAATTTAAAATCTAAAAATGATAAATATGTTTTTAAAGTTTGTAAACCTTGAAATATTAATTCTAAAACTAAAAACTATTTTTTGTATTTTTCTGAATTAATTTACTAATTTTAAATGATTTTCTAAAATTTTAAACTACGAAAATTAATAAAAGTAACAAATAAAGATGGAAAAATCTGAAAAATTGCACAAAAGTCCTAAATGTTATAAAGATCCTAGGAAAAATAAGCTGGTTGAGCCAGCTTATCGAATAAGCTACGAAAAAGCCAGAATAAGCCTTGAAGTGCTTATGAGAAAAAGGGCTCGAAATGTGTATAAGTAAATAGATTATGCAAGAGTAAACGGAAAAGACCCAAGGGCGCTAGTAGTAGAGGGTGTGTGTGCTAAAACGTTTGGTGAGTGGGGGGTTGAGGTCCTGAGTTCGAGCCCTGCTCACTTGGGACTTCCCCAACTCCCAAATGTTTTTTATTTTCTATTTTTTACAACTTTTTAGTTAAGCTAAAAATAAGCAACTTTTACAAAACCACTTTTTATTTAAGCCACAAATAAGCACAGAAATAAGCACAAAAGGGTGACAGAATGCTTAACTATACTAAGAGGCTAAATGTTAAACTGTTAAGCAATTTAAGCACTAATAAGCAATCCAAAAAGAGAAATAAGCTAACACAAAAACTTAACTACACCTAATAAGCATATTTGAACGAAAATAAGCAACTAAAATAAGCTAAAATGATAGTTTCACTAAAAAGCTATAATACATAAAAATTTTAAACTAAAATGCAAATAAGCTCTACCCTAAAGGAAATAAGCTCTAATGGACTAAAACTAACCTATTTAGCAAGACTAAACCTAAAATAAGCAAAAATAATAAGCAAATAAGCTTAAATAAGAAAATGAACTTTTTGGCTCACAACTGTTAAGCAAACAGCCAAAGGGGACTTTTCTAGCTTAAAAATAAGCTAGCAAACAGATCCTTATGGCTTAGTGGCTTATACCACTAAAAAGCTTGGCCAAAAAGCTACTTAAATTGACAATCAGAAAAGAGTTTGAAACACACATAAGCCTTTAAAAAGCTTAATGAAAAAGCTAGTTCACACAGACATAACACTTAGAAAAACTTTAGCAATCTTTACAAAACCAAACTTTTGAGCTTAAAAATAAGCTAGCAAACAGATCCTTATAACCTTAAAACCTACAAACAGATTGAGATTTGACCTCAAAGAACAAGTATCATCTTTTAAAAAACATTTTGAAATAAAGGATAAGCCAGAAAAAGCAATTGAAAAAGCTATTTCTTCTTAAACACACACTTAGCAAAAATTTTGACAGAATTTGACAAAACACAAACCAACAATGCAGACCTATTTGACCTTGTTTCTAACCTGTTTTAACACTTAAACAAACTCAAAAACATCATAAATACTTGCCATACAAAGATCTAATCACACAATTGATTAAATGAGCTTATGAGTTCACAGATTCAAGTATTGGGTTAAACAAACTATGATTTTGAGATTTATAACTTAAAAACTTAAACTAACTCACTTTTATGACTAATTTTACCTAATTAAAACTGACTAAAGAACACAAAGCTAGTTTTGACCCATTTTCACCCATTTTCATAGTTAAACCAAACACCCCTTTAAATTTTGAAAATACATTTTCAGCTTGGAAAATTGGTTTTTAAAACTATAACTTCAAAGACCAGATGTTAAATAAGTATTTTAGACAATATTAAGCAAATTTCAACAAGAATTAAGCACTAGAATAAGCTAAAACAGATTATGCAACTAAATAAGCTATTTAAGACAGTTTTTTTAGGAAAACTTAGACTAATGATTTCTAAACTACAAGATAAGCATAATAAGCATTTAACATTATAACTAAGCATAAATAAGCAAGAATAAGCAAATATAAGCAATAAATAAGCATAATAAGCAGTTGAATAGTAAATAAGCTAAAAATGGAAAAATGGAGACTTACAAAGCCCTTGCTTAAACAAGGCAAACAAGCTTATGAATAAGCTAATCTACAAGCTCTAGCTTGTCTAAAGACAAGCGAGTATTGTTCATAAGCCCTTCCATTTCTGGCTTATCATGCAAATAAGCTGTGGTATTTAAGAGAGTGGATTTTTTTTTGGTTTTTCTTAATTACTTAATTGTCTAAGTTACTTACTGAAAACAAGTTATCTAAAGGCTTAATAAAGAGCTTTGAGAGCTTATGAAAGACTTTTATAAGAGTAGAACACTAATTCTTAAAAACAGACTTTAAAGTTAAAAGATTAAATTTTCATTAATTCATAAAACAGGTTACAAGATTTAAAAATTTAAAAAATAAAACTAAACTTTTAACTAAATTAAGTGTTAAAATTAATAGATTAAAAACTATCGACCAATACTGATTACAATGAACCTATTTATATAAAACGTCTAGGTCTTGAGGTCTTCACTTGTGTTTCTTTTGTGAGAGGGGTCTCATTTGTATATGTAGGTTGTGTTTGTTGTGTAGTATGATCCAAAAATCATCTCAGCCTTGAATTGAGTAGTCCCCAATCTCTTGATCATAGCCTTCTTTTTGTTCATTAACTTAAACGAATTGGGAATTAAGAGGATTGCCAAGGTGGACTTTGGAGGTTTGTGAGGTGGGTTAGGGAGGAATTAATGTAGGTTATTGCTTGTAAGTGCGTGAAGCTTGTGGCTGAGTTTATAATTGCAAAAAGGGGACACAATATTCTGTGTTATAAATTGTGTGTGAGTTGAAGGGTAAATGTTTGCACCGTTAGTCCTTAGAGGACTAACGGTGTAAAGGTTAAAGAGTGATGGGATAACAGGATGTTAAATGGGTTATGGGTTATTGTTTGGGCTTGGGACTTGGGCCGGTTATTATAAAAAGAGAATTGGGCCTTTTATAAGTCTTTAAGGCTTATAAAGTCTTCATAATGTTTAAATGGGCTGACCCGACCCATTAGATGGGTACGGGTTGGCTCATTTAATATTTCTTTGATATTGGCTCCGCCTTTGACTTTGACTTTTTGACTTTTGGCTTTGATTTGAATTTTCTTTCATACTCTTTCTGTCCTCGTGCTCGGTTTTGTCGTTTTGGCTTCGTTTTTGTCCTTTTCTTAGATATCCGTTACCTGCATAATATAGATGCAAAACATACAGATACGATGTATTTTTGGTACGTTTTTGGTTATTTAAGTCCGTTTTTAATGGTCAAAGGTATGTGTAATTAAACACATACCATTAATATGCAATGCATATAAATGATGATGGTAAAGAAAATGCCCAAAAATATAGTTGAAACTTAAATTTCATGGAATGAGTTGCTGCTGTTTAAGCTTTTCTTTTATATAAACAATCAGATGGTTACACAACAGTTACATAATAATATTGTGGATTTATGTATGTAGACAACTTTTGTTGTGCGTATGTGTCGGTCTTTGGGCCGGACTTATCATTGGTTTTCTAACCGAGTACTATACTAGCAACGCATGCATTATAAGGTTAGATGCATGGAAAGGAACCAAATTTGGTCCTATGTTATTTTCGGTAACTTTTTTCTCCCAAGTAAAAGAGACATGATGATGAATTCATTCCTTTCCTCTTCAATGCAGCCTCGCGCAAGATGTCGCTGATTTCTGTAGAACTAGAGCTGCAAAAAACGTGGCATGTCCTACTCTCGTTCTAGATCCCCTTATAGTAGGTCACCGGTTTTAACAAAATTGATTATGATGCATTAATTTTGTTACGACATCGATTTGTTAATTTTTATTTACTAATCGATTTGTTGATTAATTTAGCAGTAGAAAGAGTAACAGACTAATATGTTAATTTTTGTTTGATGCACATGAATTTGAGTTGTAATGCAGTACGTTTCCAGTTGTATATCATTTATTACTAAACATGAATACAATAGTATCTCAGTTTTTCATAATACTCTATCTTTCTGTTCATGCATAATAGTTATTGCATTATGTTATTTGTTTATTGTATTATGATGCAGGAAAATATACATTGTGATGCAATAAAATTTATATTATGATGCAGTAAAATATACAATTTAATGTAGTTAAATTTACATTGTGATGTAGTAAAATTTACAATCTAAATATACAATTTAATGTAGTAAAATTTACACTGTTATGCAATAAAAATATATAATATAATGCAGTAAAATTTGCACTGTGATGCAATAAAATATATAATTTAATGCAGTAAAATTTACCATGTTATGCAGTAAAATATACAATTTAATGCAGTAAAATTTACACTTTGATGTAGTAAAATTTACAATTTAATGCAGTAAATTTTATACTGTGATGCGGTAAAATTTACAATATGATGCAGTAAAATATACAATTTAATGCAGTAAAATTTACAATGTGCTGCAGTGAAATATACAATTTAATGCAGTAAAACTTACACTGTGATGTAGTAAATTATACAATTTAATGCAGTAAAATTTACAATTTGATGTAGTAAAATTTACAAATTAATGCAGTAAAATTTACAATGCGATGCTAGTAAAATATATACAATTTAATGCAGTAAAATTTACACCATGATGCATTAAAATATACAATTTAATGTAGTGAAATTTACACCATCTCCTTTTTCGTACCCTCTAGCAATGCAGTTTCTAAATTTGTGTAACTTCAAGCTTGCATGGTACTCATATATCTTCATATTCCACTATTTTTCTGCAACCCTACTGCAATTTGATCCTTGTTACATTTTGATGTGCAGCCACATGCTATTTCTGCTATGGTAAATATCAGTAAGAATTATGCACCTAATATTTTGACACCTTACCTTCATGGAACAGTGAGTAATCTACGACAGGTAATAGTGGTGGAGGACAATTATATAAGCAGAATTATGATTGCTCAATTAACATAATTTATATTCTTGCAATGACATTGAACTAGTTTCACATAGTGTTCATGATTGTATTTTTATGTCGAAAGATAAACAATTTTTGTTTAAATATGGTGTGCCGTTAGTGCAAAAAATGATTGTGTATGCCCGATTATTTGCGCGATGTGCTAAAAAATGAACTGTAATGCAGTAGGTTATTGTTGGTGTTCATAGGCATGATGTAGTTTTAATATGGTTTGCCGTTTTGCAAAAAATGATTGTTTGTGGCTTATTATATTTGTGATGTGTTGAAAAATAAACTGAGATGCAATAGGATGTATGTTGATGTTCATAGGCATGATATAGGCTAAAGGTGGTTTGTCGTTTGTGTGAAAATGAATGTGTGTGCCTGATTTTGTTTGTGATATACTAGAAAATGCATTGTAATGCAGTGGGATGTATGTTGATATTCATAGGCAAGATTTAGGCTAAATGTGGTTTGCCGTTTGTGCGAAAATGAATGCGTGTGCCTGATTCCGTTTGTAATGTACTACAAAATGATGAGTAATGCAGTACAATATAACTATAATGCAATATAGAATATTTTTAATGTATTTATAATTTTTTTTCTACTGCATTACAGTTTTATTTCTAATGCACTATAGTTATACTATATTGCATGTCATTTTAAATTCTATTGCATGACAGAGTATATTTTGGTATTTTTGTATTTCTACTACATTACTGTTATTTCTTTTGATGCATTACAGTAGAATATAACTGTAATGCAGTTGAATATTAGATTGTAATGCAGTAGAATATAAAATAACATTGATGTACTAAGGAATATAGGAATGATATGTCTGATGCACTTGATTTTGTATTGTGATTCAATAGGTTCTGAGTTGTAATGTATAAAGATGAATTATATTAACCATATCTCGCATTTCATGTGTATAAATGTTCCTTGAATTTGTAGTGATGCGGTAACATTCTAACTATGATGCAGTACAAATTTAAAAATGATGCACTAGATATAAAACTATGATGCACTAAAAATATAGACACCAAAGATACTTATGATATTTCATAACACTAAGATAATGTTGAATTTATGTTCAGTAATGCTATACAACTTACAAGTGAATTAATGTTTTCTAAGGAATATTATAAATATATTACATCACAATGTATTCTATTGCATCACAATGTATTAAATATACTGCATCACAATGTTATTTTACTGCATCATGATGCACTAAATAATAAGACCATGATGCAGTAACTATGATGCATAAAATCTGAAGAAAAAAAGATATTGTAGATAAAAAGTATGATGTACTACAAAAAACAACATGCAAAAACATATATAAAAAATATAATGTACTACCTAAAAATCACATATGCACCATAGAATATAACAATGATGTAGTATACAATATAAAAGCAACAAACGTTACACATTTCTTTCTATTTTCAAAATCATTTCTTGGTATCGTCTACTTTATGGAAATCAATCAACAAACTTAACCTGATCAGATCATCATATAAACTTCTGTGGGACACATAGTATCAAATGTGTCTTGGTAGGATTCCATTGTTTAAGTCAGATTAAGAAACATATGATTCCAAAGCTTACACCACCTGACTCATCCTTGGCCTTCAACGGGCTGAATGGCGTACGTAGGCTGCAGCTACGAGACATATCACTTTGACTTTATTCTTTATGTAGACGCAAATCGACTGTTAATTCAAAGATTCCATCATCCATCGCTCGCATGAGTAAAGGACTTGCCTGTAGATTGATAGATTTTAGCAACAAAAGGATCATTAATTCATTCATTTATAAACATAACCTCCTAATAAGATCATTAATTCATAAATATTGTGTAATTCAGTTAAGCGCTTCAAAATAAGATCATTAATTCATAAATAACCTCTTAATAACCCTTCTGCCTAAAACTCGTATGATGCAATCGCTTATTAAATGGCAAGCTTTAAATTCCGGTGAATCACACATACAACCAATGTGCTATTTTGACCTGGACTCATTTTAGCATGTGACGTCACATGCCTATTTTCCACCACTAATAAAGGAAATATGTAACATATCAAGAGGAAATATACATACCCTGCCACTTTAGCAAGCTTGGGATCTGAATGTAAAGGGTTGTAATCACCAGAGAGCCTGTAAAGCAATGTCTGCATAAATTTAAGTAAGAGCTCAATATTCATGAAGATCAAATTTGAGCAAGGATATAGCATCAACAAGATAACTATAATTATAATTATAAAAGTGTAGGGTTGAATCAAGTGGTTAACACTCTTGCCTTTGGAGACAGAGGTCAAGGGTTCGATCCTCACCCCCTACAAGGCCGGAGGTCCTTTTCTACCTTCGGTAGAACCAGAAGCAACCTCTCTACCTTTGGTAGGGGTAGGGTTGTCTACGTCTCAACCTTCCCTATACACCATGGAAGACGGTATTGGGAACCATACCACGGTAATAGGAGTTACTTACTAAGATAACTATAATTATCTGAGCCTTAAATATATGCAGGGGTACTGATACTAATTGTAGAAACACTATACCAGAAAAATGATTTATCGGGTACTAAGATAACCATTTTTTGAGTGTTCCAAAAAACTGATCTGATTTATTATTACTATGACCGATATAAACAGATTCGGAGAGCCAAAAATATTTTGACTAGTGATATCAATGAAAAAAACTAGTTAATTATTTAGATGATATTCTCAGAAAAACTCAATTATGTTCAAAACAACTATTTATCTAGATCGTTTACACATCAACGCGAGTCAAGCAAAGAAGCATAAAGAAAGAGGAGTTAATCGAAGGAAGATCTGTTAGGAATGCATGAGACACTATATGATTTCTAAAGCTTCTGAGATGACTCCTGATTTTAAAAATTCAACCAAAATTTCACTGACAACAAGCAACTATATCCATCCAGAGAGCGTCACTATACCTTCTAGTATAGAAGAGAAAACTGGAAATGAAAAAGTATCCATGGTGAGATATGTTAGGAATGCATATAGTGAATACAACATCAAGTATGCTATAATGTATTTAATACATTTAGACAAATTACACTAGGTGACTCTAACTGACTCGCAGATCTGCATATATTATCTATATTAATGGATTTGGTCCCTCGTCCGAGATATAAAGTAAAAGCACCTAGCTCTAATGATGGTAAAAAGATCAATAGTCGCTCTTTGTACCATAATAAGAATATTATACACTATACAAATGATCTTGAGCTTGATGGTTACACAGGGCACTCAGATATTAGTTATACAAATTCATTCATAACTGGTATACTGTATACTAAGGAAAGTAGGCGGTTCATTGCTCATTTTATGCTAATAATATAAACTAATAGATGGTTATTTAGACAATAAAATAGAAAAACTAAATTACAATCAGACAATACTTTTTATCCCATCCTGGGCTACCGGGTAGCATTCTATAATGATGTCATATAACTTCTGTTAGGCTATATTAATCCCAGTGGAAATCTGACATCAACATGGAACCAAAATAGTAGGAGGCGTAATTTATTAAAGAAAGTGAAATGAACACTTAAAGCCATTTAGAAAATATTAGGTCCAAAAGATTTGTTACGTTGTCTATATCAAGGCATATCTTCACATATTTGACAAATACTTAAAAAAACTATGTGTCAAGTCAAACATAGCAATACATTGCGGATCAAGGGAGTAACGTGTAAATTTGACGTTCTACATCTATTTTACCAAATGCCAGTAAGATGCAGTATGAGCTTTAGAATATCTTGACTAAGAAATATCAAAAATGAGCCGAAACTCTTCACACACCTGTTGTGGTTGGGTGCATTCCTCATGTACTATAAACGGCCGTGTCTTGGGAGTATTTGAAGATGTCTGATCTTTTGGATACTTAGAAAAGGAATATGGTTGAGATGATTTCTAAAACCCACCAGCATCCCTTAAATACACCGTTGTTCTGATATGTAACAGACTAATTGTGTCAAAACACATTGCACTTACACACACTCATATTCATACATCAATCATTAGAGGTAAATTTTTAGTCTTATCTTTCTTGCAGCTTATGTTACAAAAACAAATTTCTGAGGTTTCATACATTTGTAATGCACTTAAAGAAATTTTTGACCCGTTTAATATTTCAGACAAAAGATCTCGCGTCGAGCACCCCCCCCCCCCCCAAAAAAAAACCTACCCCAAAATAGGTGCAAGGGAATAGCCTTGCTTGCCACCTTAATCATTCACTTAAGGGAGTAATAACCTGTTCATGCATAATGGTACACCGGTCTCTTTTTCACAACTAAAAACTTCAACCTCAATAATTGCAGCTTTACCTATAAGAACCAAAATCGAAAGAATTAACTGAAAAAGACAGCTTCATATATGACCTAAGAAGTAAAAAGTAAAGTTTAACTATTGTTATTGTGTCACACCCCCAAACGGGGCCTAGACGGAATACACGTGTCCAGGGGCGTGACGTCATAATACACATCACACAAGATACAAAGAACGACCTCTAAGGGTACGTTTGAAAATCCAACATCGTTGCATTAATTAAAATAGTTAAAGTTTGACATAAGTTTAAAGATAATATGCGGAACGCGAATGTAAAAGTTTTTGAATTGACAACGATGTTTAAAATATAGATAAATAGGTTTCTTGAAAATCGCCCAATTGCATACGACACCAAATAAGCATGCAAAGACATTCCACCGTAAGCTCCGAGGAAAACTGCCTTAAAACGGTCAACATAAAGTTTGAGTGAATTCATATATTTGAATTTCAGTATTAAAAGTGGACCACAAGTTTTCAATTCCGCACGTTGGGACAGTTATAATAGATACAACTTGACATAAAAAAGAATGTTTTTACCTGTTTTACTAATGCTCACGACACTGAAGCATAATTTAATAAGGAAGCATTGTATATGCCCAAAATAGTATTCCACGCCTAGAGGTATCTGACCAAGAATCAAACTTATTGACATTCTGACATGGTATTATATCGATTTGTTCGGGACATCCGAAAACAAGTAAGCGCTTACTTACCCGGATAGGGGATAATTACTCCTAATAGATCTATTTAAAACATTCTACGGCTCACTTAACCAGTTTTCGGTCGTTAGAATTTGACGGTTCATGTAATTCAAGATTATTGGTCTATTCGCTACTTTGGCAACCACGTTATTCAGAAAAGGAAACGTAGTAAACTGTTTGTCCATAGTTGAAAAACAAGCAATGTTTAATCACCCCAAATAGTAAAGCAAACTAGTAAACATGGGGCTATTGAACTACCTTAGCAAAATGAGCAAATAATAATCACGCAAGTAAAAGATGTATAGAAATCTATCGCGACCTTGATTATAAAGCGTCTCGTAATACAAGGAAGTATACACGGGAATTGCAACAATTTTTCATCACCAACATACATCCTTGTGTGTTTGCTTTAGTTTGTTTAACAAAACATGATGAAAGGAACATCATATAGTTCTTCGTTATGTTTTGGTCTGGTGTAACCCAAAAATTACTATTTTTAGAATGTTTCTATTTTAGGAAAGTTTTTTTGTTTCGGGTTTCGTTAATACCGTCCCCTACATTCGGTAAGTTTCCATAATTCAAAACGTTTCTATTAACTAGCCTTATTTACATCAACATTCATATGTCCGTTTCGCTATCTATTTTTAGTAACTTTAATCGTTGTTACCCAAAATTGCTAACGGCGCCGTCTTTAAATGATACTAATCAACAGGCTATGTGGTTTACATTGGTTTGCTAGGGTTTAGAAAGTATCCAAAAAAATGTCGAAAAAATTCTTTTTACTATTACATATGCACACTAGTCACTTGGTTTTGTCAAAAAAATGTTTCAAGTTTCATTTTGGCTATACTTGTCGTTTTTAAATTAAATTTTAAGTGTGCGTATATAGAAAACTATTACTCGAAACAGCTCTTCAAAAACTTTTTTTTTAACCACCTATGAAAACATTTTTAGGTCAACCAAAACCTCAAAACAAATTTTGGGACAGCAAACACTTTTTGCCAAAACGCCACCAAAAATCACCCAACTTCACAAAATTGTACCTAAATCTAGCCTTAATCTCCAATCACAACTAATCCACAACAAAATCACACCCTAAATCTAACCTTAATCCCTTCATTTCTATTGTCTGTAACACTCTTAACTTCATCTCACCAAGAAAATAATTTTTAACTAGTAAATTAAAGTAGTATATTATTTATGAAAATCTTGTCTTTAAAATCTTCAAAATTAAAACACATCATATGGGTGATGTATGGATCCTTTGAACATTATAAGAAAGATATTTTTTAGGGGGGGGGGGGGGAGAAGAAAAACCACAAAGAAAGATTCAAGATACTTACAAGAATGAAGAACAAGAAGTAATAACACAAGATCTATACCCAAAATTAATAGATCTTGAAAAACCCCAAATAAAATCAAACCCTAATTTGTAGATCTTGAAAATACTTGGAATCAAAAGAAAACCTTCTTGGAATGACCTTGGATCTTGATAAAATGACGTATGGAATGTGTGAATCTTGGTAGAAATCAAAAGTATGGATTGTGTGTGTGTGTTAGTGTATGCCGTGAGCAAGGAGAACAAAAGAGGGAGAGAAAACAATTTTTGAGGCTATGAAATAAATAAAAACCCTAAGTTCTATCACAAGGTATTTATTGGACATGAAGTAGGGTTTAAGGTTACATGGTTTATTGAATTAAGTGACCAACACACACCAAAGGTGTATGTGTTTGTTTGCTCGGCCAAACCACCACCACAAGGCCCATATGGTTCAAATTTTTGGATAATGGCTCATATTAGATGCATAAGCTTAGTCAAATGAGGTCAAATGGTGTACATGTGATCAAACATCACATGCATAAGTCAAATGGTGGTATTTGTGTATGAAATGGACTCTCTCATGTGTCACGTTCACACACATGCATGGGAAGTTCAAGAAAAGATGCCATTTATATAATTTCAAAGCTCGTGGTGCATTTGGTTTGGGTCTAGGCGTCCAAAGTATAACAAGAGAAGAGGGTGAACGAAATTTTTGACTTTAGAATACGAGATGGATGATAACTAAAGTTTACACAAAAAGAGTTTGAGTTTCTGAGGTTCCGTTAGGTCAAAAACGCGAAAAACGCAATTTAGACAATAAAGCGTAAAAATAAATATCGGGAGTGATCGTAAACTATGAAACACTTAGAAAAGATAAAATAACTCATATAATATCTAAACTAATGAATATTCGATGCCGGAACGCGTCCGATGATGTTTTTCAGATTTACGCGGGTTTACTTCCTGGTAAACCGCCAGATTCAAACGTAACGTATAGAAGTCAAAAATAATTGTCGAAAAAGTTTAAAATATTGACCTCGAAATCTCGGGGTGTGACATTATTCCCCTGTTAGAGAAGCTTTGTCCTCAAAGCTTAAGACGTGGACGAAGGGTTAACGAAAAGATGAGGGTACTTTTTCTTCATTTGGTCCTCGCGCTCCCAAGTAAACTCGGGTCCTCGTCTCGAATTCCATCTGACCTTCACGATTGGAATGCGGCTTTGCTTTAGCCGTTTAACTTCTCGATCCATAATTTCAACTGGTTCTTCAATGAAATAGAGCTTGTCATAAATCTGGATTTCATCCAATAGAATAGCTAGGGGTTCATTTACGAAACACTTCTTCAAATTGGAAACATGAAAAGTACTATGAACTCGGCTTAACTGCTCTGGAAGTTCAAGTCGATAAGCAAGCGTTCCCACTTTAGCAATAATCCTAAAAGGTCCTATATAACGAGGGTTCAGCTTCCCCCGTTTGCCAAAACGTATCACCCCTTTCCATGGTGACACTTTCAACATGAACTTGTCTCTAACCTTAAATTCTAATGGCTTACGCCTCCTATCGGCATAGCTCTTCTGCCTATCTCGGGCATCTTGAATTCTCTTTTTGATCTGAATGGTCTTCTCAGTTGTTTCATGAACAATTTCCAAACCAGTGAGCTGAGCGTCTCCAACCTCAACCCAACAAATAGGCGATCTACATTTTTGGTTGTAGAGAGCTTTAAACGGTGCAGCCTTGATACTAGTGTGATAACTGTTGTTGTAAGAAAACTCCACCAAAGGTAGGTGTCTATCCTAACCTTTCCCAAAATCCATCACACAAGCACGTAACATGTCCTCTAAATTCTGGATGTTTCTCTCACTTTGACCATCAGTCTGTGGATGGTAAGCCGTACTCATATCCAATTGAGTACCTAGGGCTTCATTCAACGATTTCCAGAAATGAGAGGTAAACTTACTGTCTCGATCAGAAATAATCAAAACTGGCACTTCATGCCTCGAGACTACTTCCTTCATGTATTGTCTCGTCAACTTCTCTATTGAGTCAGTTTCCTTCATTGGTAAGAATGAGCAGATTTTGTGAGTCGGTCAAAAATTACCCAAATTGTATCTTGACCAGTTGATGTTTTTGGTAACTTAGTTACAAAATCCATAGTAATGTTCTCCCACTTCCATACCGGGATCACGGGTTGAACCAACAAACCAGATGGTTTTTGGCATTCGGCCTTGACTTTGCCACAGGTCAAACATTTACTGACGTAGGTAGCAATCTCAGCCTTTATATTCGGCCACCAATACTGTAAAACCTAAAAATCTCAACAAGTGTAAAATTACCAAAATTTCCCTAATGCAAGAAAATTACCTAAAAGCTTAAATAAAATTCATTTAAATGTTAGAAATTATGAAAATACAACATGTGACAATTATAAAAATTTTGTAAGATTAAAATACCTTATGTTATACAAGAAAAATAAGTAATAATTGTATATATATGATTATGCCGAAAATAATTATGTTTATGTAATTATATATTACAAATTAAGTAAAATAAAATATGAATAAATACAAAATAAATTTGGCTAATTATTAAAATCAGATTTGAGCTATTTGAAAGCCCATATGACTCGGCATAATTCCCTAGTATATCTTTTATATACATTTCATTTGATAATTCCTTAAAACAATAACACCGAAACCCTAATAAAATCAAGAGGCGGCATAAGAAATTTTTCCAGGGCAAGCACGATTTTTCTAGGGTGTTTTGAAGGTCAAGGATTGTGGGAAAAATAGTGGGAAGATTGTAGAGTGCTTGGTTCGATTGTGGTATTTGTTTTGGGTTCGAATTAAGCAACCGGGTTCAATAATTCATTAAATCATCAAGAATCATCAAAGGTATTTTTGTATCTCATTTATCATCATTATAATCCATAATATACATGGGAAAAATGTTCATGCATTTTATATTGATCGAAATAATTAAAACATATTAGAAACCCTAATTTTTAGCTAATTATGAAATCGGCACAAATAATATTTGTAAAATTGATTTTATATTTTTCTAAGGTTTTTTATATCACATATAACTCAGATAAATTGTTGGAAAAATTTAGGAAGGATTCGAATAATTATTGGGGATTTTCTTTGGTTTGCCGATTTGCAAAATAAGGAAAAAGGAAAGAAATAAAATTAGGGTTAGGGTTTTGATAATTTTTCCAGGTGCATTTAATGCCAATGATTGAATAATAATTATGTTTGTGATTGGGAAAAATTAAATTAGGGTTTTGTGAATTAATTAGTTAGCCGAATTATGATTTAAAAGTATAAGGACTTGTTTTGTAATTTCTGAAACTATGGGGTCTATTTTAGACATGTTATTATATTTATTATATTCTGTATAAAATAAGTTGGGGGGTATAAAATGTCATATTGATATTATTTTGGATTTAAAATGGTTAATTACATATAATAAGTAATTAGAAATTAATTAATTAAAATGTGGGACTTGAAATTGTAAATTCTGAAAAGTTAAGGTTTGGTTAGGATTTAATGTATAAAGTATTGTTTTTGTCATATTTGATTCTATAAGGGCATTGTTTTATAATTATGATAATTAAGAGATGGTATTAAATTATTAATAACTAACAAGGGCTATAATAAGTAATGTGTTAATTTATGGGTTGACTAGTAAATACAGAAATGGAAAGGTTAATCTGAATAAAATGTGAACTTTGATATTTTCACTTTTATACCTTAAAAAATTGTTGATTTTGCATATGTAACCCTAATTTATGGAAAGTTGTAGTATTTAACCTAAAACTTGTAAGGTTGTCATTTTAAGTCACTAAGCTATCAAAATGCTAAATAGAATCTCAAATGATGATTATTACTAAAAATGGACAAGTTACTAAAAATGAAAAGTTATATAAAAGAGAAGTTAATAAAATGGAAAGTTACTAAAATTTGGAAAGTTACTAAAAATGGAAAGTTACTTAAAATGGAAAGTTACTAAAAATGGAAAGTTACTAAAAATGGAAAGTTACTTAAAATGGAAAGTTACTAAAAATGGAAAGTTACTAAAAATGGAAAGTTACTAAAAATGGGAAGTATAACTTAAATGAATGGTTTGTAATTTGAATTCATCATTTCTTTAGGTTCGGTCAAGAGGGAGTGATTTTGATATTCCTGTGGTGTTTTCTTTGAGTATTGCTTTGCTTCGGAATAAGGTACAGATATTCTGTGGCCTAGCGCGACTGAAATCAATAATGGTGTGACCTTAGCACAACCAAACAACCTTGTGACCTAAAGCACAAGTAACAATGAAAACAAACTGATCTGTGACCAATTGCACAAACCACCAATAAATTTGGACTTGTTATTCGAAGAACAAGTCACCTTAAATAAAACAGACGTGTGCTTGGAGAGGGAAAAGAAAACGGCAGAGGTGGGTTAGGGTGTAGGATCGACTAGTTTGGCATGATACCATGAAAGATATATTTAGGGATTATATTCTGTGATATTCATTCCATCAAAACATAAGACCTTTTATAGGGATACAAGGAATAATCTAGACTTTGGGCTTGAGCCCAATACAATCATACATACTAATACAATACAAATACGGGCTAACACTAAGTGAAAGACATGGCCGGATTTGAGCATGTGCAGAGTGATCAACTGCACAGGGCCTCCGACTTTATGGAGGGCCCTTTGATTTTCACCATGAGTGCTCATTTGATTCGATTTTTAGCATACTGATAGAAATGTGGTCTAAAACTTCAAATATATGAATTTAACGAATATTTTAGAAGAAAATCGATTAATATAAGTGGTTTTTAGAACTTTGTATAAACAGGGGGACATGGACAGGTAAGGTCGTGAGGAAGATGATAAATTTGTGATCATTTACACACTACACCCTTAAGTTTAAAGTGTTTTAACTTTTATCATTATTTTTAATCGTTATTTTCAAATTAGTGTAAAGAGTTTAAAAGTTGACAGTGTTTGCCCAAGTTTTAATAAAATATTCAATACATTTTATAATTATATATAAAACATTTTAAGTATTTCTGAAGATGGATTTAAAAGCGGTTCAATAATACTAATGTAACAAATTTAGACCGTTTGACTATAGATTTGCCTAAAACAACTTTTTCCGTTATATTCAAACTTATATTTATACACGCATAATGTTTTCTGGTTGAAACATACATTGTAATTTTGACACAGAGCCCTTGAAAACCACGGGACGCCCTGATTTTCACCTTAGCGTTCATTTAGCAGAAACCTTGGTTGCTAGTTTGCTACTACTTTATTTGAGTATAATATACCATTTTTATTAGACATATTATTAATCAGTATAATAACCGAAAGCAACATGATTACCTTTTGAAAAAAAAGAAAGCAGAAAGCAAACGTACGATTTGGATGTTTGTACATGATTCGATATAACATTTCCAAATAACAAACATATCAAACAAGGTTTTTCGAGTTAAACTTATTTTTAGCAAAAAGCCCATAATCACTCAAAGTCGACTTTATGTGTCAAGAAAAATGATACAAAATCCTAAAAGGCGTTTAATTTTACACAAGTTTATAACTCGTATTATTTTAAAAAAATGCTTTTAAGGTAATGTTAAGGTAAAATACCGTGCCTGGAGTCTAGGGTGCGTTCCCTCGTCTCTTGGTGAAGTACCCTCTTGAATTACCTGAAAGTAAGAAAGAATACCCGTTAACTCGCCCCGGGTGTTGACCCAGGACCAAGCTCGGGCGTGAGAGTAAGTATGTGAATATGAGCCGAAGGGGCTGTATAT
>BQNB010132428.1:0-18626 GCA_026074375.1 Tanacetum coccineum
TGAGGCTGCATCTAAACAGTCCAATGATCCACCTCTCTCAAGAGTTAACACACTTGGAAGTGGGGAGGACAACATGAAACTAAAGGAATTGATGGAATTTTGTACCAAACTGTCTAAAAGGGCTCTTGATTTGTGATATAAAAACAGATAAAGTGCATCAAAAACAGAAAGAGAGCTTGTGAGAGTCAAAATTCATGATGGAAATGCTTTTTGGAATGAAATTGGAGTTAATGCTGGTGTATCAAAGTTAATGCTGCTAAGCTTAAACTTACTACTGCCAGTACTAGTTTATGCTGCTAGGCATTTACTTACTGTTGTTAGGCATAAGTTAATGCTGCCAGGCATAACTTACTACTGCTGGGTTAGTTAATACTGTTAGGCTTAACTTAATGCTGCTAGTTCAAGTTAATGCTGTTGAGGGTGATTTCATAAATACTTCGATTAAGGGTTTTAATCACTCATTCGATCGATTTTACACATTGATATACTCTCTAATCATAAACCCTAACTCAATTTCATCTTTAATCCTCAAAACCCATCACAATGTCGACCCTAAAATTCGCTGAAACACATAATCTAGTCGTATTATTAGATAAACCTGAAGAAAGTAAGGGGTTTGAGCAAATCATTGATTTTCTGAATGCAAGTTCTATCAGATATGCACTAACGGTGAATCCAACCATCTATACTTCATGCATTAAGCAATTCTGGGCTACTGCTAAGGTACAAACTGTCAATGGGGAACGTCAGATACAAGCCCTAGTTGATAAGAAGAAGGTGATCATCACTGAGACGAGTATAAGAGGTGATCTTAAGTTAAAAGATGCTGAAGGAACAGATTGTCTACATACTGATACCATTTTTGCAGGATTTGAAAGAATGGGGTATGAAAATCTTACTCAAAAGCTTACATTCTATAAAGCTTATTTTCATCCCAATGGAAATTTCTTATCCATACCATCCTGCAATGCCTTAGTGCTAAGCCTACAGCTTGGAATGAATTTAGTAGCACTATGGCATCTGCTATCATCTGTCTTGCTACAACCCTAAAATTTAACTTTTTCAAGTACATTTTTGACATTATGGTGAAAAACTTAAAGGGTGGGGTTAAATTTCTTATGTATCCAAGGTTTGTGCAAGTCTTCCTAGACAATCAAGTTGAAGGAATGACAAAAAATAAAGGGATTTATGTTACCCCTTCCCACACCAAGAAGGTGTTTGCAAACATGAAGAGACCAAGAAAGGGTTTTTCTGGTAAGGTCACACCTCTTTTCCAAACAATGATGGTTCAAACTCTAGAAGATATAGGTGAAGATTCAGCTGCTCCTATTGATTCCCATTCCACACCTATTATTACTCAACCATCATCATCTAAGCCTCAAAAGAAATAGTCTAGAAGAAAACATAGGAAGGACAGTGGTCTTACAAAGTCTATTCCTGATGAGGCTACTAATGAGGAACCTATATCTACCCCTTCCTGTGATCTACCTCAAAGTGGTGAGGATAGACTGCAACTTACTGAATTGATGAATTTATGTACCAAACTACAAAAGCAGGTTCTTGATTTGGAGGAAGCAAAGACTGCTCAAGCAAAGAAGATTGCTGGTGTAAAGAAGAGAGTTAAGCAGTTGGAAAAGAGAAGGAAGTAAGACCTTCAGGGCTCAAAAGGTTAAGAAAGGTTGGTTCAGCTAGTAGGGTAGAATCCTCTAATGATGTGAGTTTGGGTGCTCAGGAGGATGCATCCAAACAGGGGAGGAAAATAGCTGATCTTGATGCTGATGAAGAAGTAACCTTGATTGATGAGACTCAAGAAAGAAATGATGAAGAGATGTTGTTTGATGTACAAGATGATTTACAAGGTGAAGAAGTTGTTGCTGAAAAAGAAGTTGCTGAAAAGGAAGTTAGTGCTGCTGATCCAATTACTACTGCTGGTGAAGTAGTTACTACTGCTAATGTTGAAGTTACTACTGCCAGTGCTCCAACAACAACTATTGATGAATTGACTCTGGCTCAGACTCTAATAGAGATCAAAGCAGCTAAACCTAAAGCTATTACAACTGCTGCTACAACAACTACAACTACAAGACCCAAGGCTAGAAGGGTTGTAGTTCAAGAGCCAAGTAAATTCAAAACAACATCATCATCTTTACAAGCATCACAACTTCCATAGGCTAAAGACAAAGGCAAGACAATAATGGTTGAGCCTGATTTTTTTTGAAAAAGAAAGATCAAATTGCACTTGATGAAGAAGTTGCTAGAAATCTTAAAGCCCAACTACAAGCTGAATTGGAAGAAGAAGAGAGGCTTGCAAGACAAAAGGAAGAAGAAGCCACCATAACCTTAATTGAATCATGGGATAACACATAAGAAATGATAGAGGCTGATAGGTTGCTGGCAGAAAGACTACAAACAAGAGAGCAAGAGAAATTGACAGATGAAGAGAATGCAAGATTGTTTGTTGAACTCTTAGAGAAGAGAAAGAAACACTTTGCAGCATTAAGAGCTCAAGAGAAAAGGAGCAAGCCACCAACTAAGTCACAAAATAGAAATACAATGTCTACCTATTTGAAAAACATGGCTGGATACAAACACAATCAGCTGAAGAGCAAAAGTTATGATGAGATCCAGGAGATGTTTGATAAAGAGATGAAAAGGGTAAACACTTTTGTAGACATGGATGCAGAGTTGGTGAAAAGCAGTGTGACTAGAACTGAAGGAAGTTCTAAAAGAGCAGGAGATGAGCTTGAATATGATAACTCAAAGAAGTAGAAGATAGATGAGCATGTAGAAGCTGAAAAATATAATGATCAAGAGGAGGCATATATGAAAAAGCTTATTGAGATAGTTAAAGATGATGAGGTAGCAATTGATGCAATACCTATAGCCACCAAACCTCTAATGATTGTTGAATACAAGATTGTTAAAGAAGGAAAGTTTAGATACTTTCAATTGATAAAAGCTAATGGAAGTTCAAAAAGATATTTATCAATGATTAAGATGCTTCAGAATATTGATAGAGAAGACTTAGAGACCCTCTAGAAGTTGGTTAAAGCTAAACATGGGAATACAAGGCCAGAGGAGGATTATGAAAGAGTGTTATGGGGTGATCTGAAAGTAATGTTTGAACCTAACATAAAAAGTGAAGTATGGAGAAATCTACAAGGATACAAAGTGACTATTTGGAAGCTGTTTGATACATGTAGAGTGCACTTTGTAAGGTTTAAAAATCTACATATATTTATGTTGGTTGAGAAAAGATATCCCCTCACAAAAATAATCACAAACATGCTGAACAAGAAGCTTCAAGCTGACCATTGGAATGAGATATGTTATCAACTACTCAAGCTCATGACAAAGCAGGAAAAGAGTCAATGAAGTGTTTGAATGCATCCTCCTGGTGATGGTAAATACTTTTAATGAAGAAACTTAAAGATTCAGATGATGAACATCAAGTTTAGGGGAGGATTGTTAGGTTTAAAAGACTTCGAGATGATTCTTAGAGTTACTGCTGCTCATTTACAACTGCTAAGTGATTACTACTGCTGAAAGGATTACGCTGACAGAGATGAGATCAATGACTTATCAGAGAAGATATAAAGATTGATTGGAGAACAAGAATACTTACGAAGATAAGTATTAGTTATTTGTAAAGAAGATATGTATAACTTATTTGTTTAAGAGATTACGTTTGTTTATAGAAAAGATCATGATAACTTAGGAAAGTATTGTAAGCCTTGTAGGAATCCTTGGTGTATAAAAGGAAGTCCTAGGGCATAATGTTAGATACACATCTTTGATATTCATAGCTTTAAGGTTTTGTAAACCCTAACACTATTAAGAGTGTTCATTTTATATTGAGGCTGAAAGTTTGATAAACTATTGTTATTAATCTTGTTTTTTTACTGTTTTCATTAGAATTCTTCTTAGTATCATAGACTAGATTCTGCATAGTCTTTGATATATTTAATCAAAGTTTCTACCATAGTTGTCTTGGATTTATTCAATACAACTAAGCCTTTTACAAGCTAAGCAAGATCTATTCAAGTGGGATCAACAACCAACATACTCATCCAATCTTCTTAGCTGCTCTTTGTGCTTCATTATCTGATCAATCTTGTCTAGCATTTCATTAGATCTTTTGATGTCCTTGTCATTCCAGTCCCGTCCTTTCAACCTTTTGTTACCTCGACCCAGTTTGTTCTTGGTTACTATTTCAAGTAGGTTGTCACGAATCTTCATCAGAGTACCATCATAAAATTTATGAACTTCATTGAGCTTCATCAGAGATAGGCGGTTGTATTGATTTAGATACACTACCCCTTTCTCAGTTCCAGACATCGTGCATGGTATCTTGTCATCGGTTCCTTCAAAGTAAAGCTTGGGCTTGGTTAGGTTAAGGGTCCTCTAATAGCTCTCCATTCTCAACTGCAAATCTTTAACTCTGTTTAGTATTACTATTCTTCGGATAAAGAGGAGAAGTGTGTTGTTAAAGTCTTTCTCAAACTCTAACTAGAGATGGTACAACTTGTCCTGAACTTTGAGCAGGTACATGTCTTCTATGTTGTTTAAATTAAGTCTTGGAAGATCTGTATAGCTGAGTGTGTATTCCTTTTTATCTGATCTTCTGACTACAATTGCTGACAAGAATCCATAGCCTCATTTTCTATTCACATCAACTCTTATAACTAAAATGATTCTCTTACCAGAATACACTTTGTGTGGTGATATGTTATTAATCTTGGCCTTGAAGAAGTCTTGTCTTGCATCTTCCCAATGATGTATTCCATTCAGGGCTTCAATATGATAATAATGAACCTCTTTACTCCATCTGTCATGGATCATATCTTCAATACCTTGGATGTGATACCTTGCTGCGAAGTGTTTGGTGAGATGAGCTTCAGTTAACACAACTGCCTTAAGTTGATCAACATGACATTCGAGTTCCACATCATTCTTGTACTGATTTTTCAGCTTTTCCAACCCATCGCCTTATAGTCTGCTATCGTCAGCTCGTCTTTCTGGATAAGTTCTTTAAGCTTCTTTGCAATAGCAACAGTAGATGGTCCAAGAATTTGATGTTCATTCTGATCAATATCTAATTTCAAAAGCAAATCAAACCATGTTGTTCTTCTTTTAGCATTTACTGACCCTGACTTCTTTGTGAACCATTCTAGATTGGGACGAGTCTGAATATAGTTTTCTTTAAGGTCATGGGGTTGATTGACAATAGTGTCTTTTTGAGCATGAACTACAGGAGTTTGATCTTTCTTGGATGATCTAGACGACGATTGACCAACATCCTTTCATCTCTTCTTCCTTGTCTCCCCCTCATGATCAGTGGGAGGATCCTGAAATGATGGCTCAGCATCTTGAGCATCAAGATCTTCCTGATCAAGAATAATGGAGTCATAGAGAGTATCATAAAGCTTTTAATGAGTATCATGAGTCTTATTAGACTTGTTCTGGTGCATTCTATTCAAGAGTTGTAGCTTTAACTCCATCTTTGAGAGATCATCAGTGGTTGTTGATGGTTTAGTGAAGAGAATGATTTAGTTGTTTTCATGACTTCAAGCATAGATTTGTTAAGACGAGGCTTTAAGATAATTAGCTAAGACTTTTAGGACATGAGTAGGAATTAACTTCTTTATTTCGGTTAGAACATTAGCATGGACAACCTTGTCAATTGCTTCAAAAACATTGATTGTTGTGAGAGTTTCTAGCTTCTGATCATATTCTTTAAAATTTTATGCTAATGTCCGTTTAAAGTTGATCTTCCTCATGTTCTTCCTTGCCTTTTGCATGAGCTTCTTTTCTTTGGCTTGAAGTGAGTTTTGTTGGTGATGTGTGATAGGATAGTTAGTTGTATTTGCTGGTGGAGATGATGTATGATAAGCTGCCTCATCTAGAAACATAACATTGTAATACAATGTTAGTTGCTTGAACATCTACATATGTACAAAATAATACTTCAGATGCACCTGATATATAGCTTGTTACCTTAGGATTTCCCTCTGGGTTAGCCACCATTGAGGTTGTGTGAGCATTAGTATAAACTGGGTTGCTCACAAAATTGTCAATTCATTTACAGGTGTTTCATTAAGCAGACTTTGAATGTATTCCAAGGATGAAGTAGTAACAGTGGGACTTAGGTATGTAGATTTGGGTGGTTTTGTAGACTTGTTATACACGAACAATATAAATCATGCATCATCATCAACTCCTTTGGGTTCATCATTAGATAAATCCATATTAGAATCGTCTGAATCATCAGTTTCATCATCTTTAACTTCATCAGTGTCTGAACATGAAGAATCTCATGTTGCATCACTATCAGTTGATGAAATGTCTCCAAACTCAAAGTATTTGTTGTGAGCAGCACTTGATCCTTCTCTTCCAACTACTTGCTTTGCCTGCTTTAAACTCTCTAGTCCGCTAGCTTTTGATCATTTTCGTAAGTCTAATAATGACTAAACAACTGGATCTTCAACTATAAGACCTTTGAGTTTCTATCCCCACTCAGCATATGTGTCCTCAACATCTTTATCAATTTGTCGATCAATTGTTAGTTGAGTCATGATGGCACGTTGTTGATGTCGTTGTTCTTCAATACTGATGGATTTTCCAAGTTCAATTGCAACTGGTTCTTCCACAATGTTGTTTAGCTACAGTGAGAGATCTTGTTTTCCTTGGCACAACATTTTTCTTGAACGCACTAGGGACATTTGCTTCTTGATCACCTGAATGCATATAACCTTTTCCTTTTCCACTTCTAACTGGAGAAACATATTGCTCTTTTGGTTCCTCAGCAAGTTTAGATTTCTCACTTTCATTCCTCTTGTGCTTGTAGTACTTGTATCCTGGTGACTGCTTGATTGCATCATTGATCATTATATCAGGTATCTCCATTCTGAACTTGAATTTACCAACTACAGTGTTCATCGGTTTGGTAAGAGGTGAGTCTTGACCTTCACTGTGCATCTTAGAGTCTGATCTGTGAGGAATACTCTTGTTGCAAGATAGAAAGTAGTCAATGATAAGCTTTGTGAAGCGGGTGTACATCAACTTAGACATCTTAGTTTGCATTGTAGTCCTGTCAACTGCTTGCCACTCGAATTCGTCCCAAATTAATGATGCAAAGTCCAAATTATTGGTTTGTGCTCATGTCATACGGATATTTATACGGCTGGGAATACGTGAGCCTATGGGGTCACACACGTTAATACACATAGATATCATTCTATTGGTATATATAATAATATAAGCATATATTTATTATATATGTATTAATACTTGATTAATGTATATAATAATATAAGTGTATATTTATTATGTATATTAATATTCCAACAATAGAATATTAACGGTCGTTAATTAGTTCGTTTACGAATAATTAACTATAAGGCTTTTTAATTAATGGGTAATTAAATGTAATTAATCATAAATATTAGAAAAGTCAAAAAGTCAACACCAAGGGTGTTGGTCTTTGAAGTTCAACCGGCCATAGGGATCCAAAGAATTGAATTAGGCTTGTGAGCTATCTTTTCCTCCAATTTCCGAAAGCTATGTAACCCTAATCCTAACACTATAAATAGAGGATCTCTAAACCTCATTATTTATCCCATACCCTTCTTCTTTTCTCCTTGTAATCGAACCAAACAAACAACCTTTAGGGTTTTTGGTTTTTTCGATTATTTGACGTATTCTTGAGCGTTGGTTCGTGAAACTAGCATTCGGGTGGTATTGTTCGACGTGTAGTGTATGAACCGCGTGGAGGTTACTTACTTTAGTAACTTGAAGGGTTTTCGGTTGTACTCGAAGAAATCTCTAGTTCTTCACGTAGCTTGATTGCTATTTGGTATGTTTTCTATTTATGTTTTATGTTAATTATAAGTGCTATATGAGTTTTATTCCGCTGCGTTGCTCGTTTAATATTCACGTAATATTAGGTTATTTTAGATAACAATTTCCAACAGTGGTATCACGAGCCAGTCAATATAGCTTTATAATTACATAAAAAACAGAAAAAAGATGTAAAACACATATTTGGTGTATATTTCTTGCCTTTTATGTGAAAACCATTTTAGGAATTTATTTAGTGAAATATATTCCTCCTAATAATCACATAAACTATAAAAATTAAGTATGCTACATATTTTATGAATATTATTTTCCTTTTTTATGTGAAATTTTTTAAGAAATCATTTAGTAAAATATTTTGTCCTAAAATATCACATAAATATGGAAAAAATAATAATTACATGCTTTTTTATAAGGAAAAACAAAAAATCCCCCCCTTTTATTTAAAAAATTTTTTTTAAAAAGGAAAAAAAAAAATTATTTAGTGAAATATATTTTCCTAAATATCACCTAAAATAAGAAAACAAAATATGTGAGTTTTTATATTATTTAATATATATATTGTTGCTTATTTATCATGTAATAAATTGTCAACCATGAGTTACGTGCATGAAAACCATGGTTATTAAGCTTAATATATATGTGATACGCATGTGTGTTATATGATATGCATGAAATCATTACGTGAATTAATTGGTTAATTGCAAAAGATGAGAAGACTTTTGTTAAATTATTGTTTTAATTTGCTAAATAGATTTTGTTTAGATGATAATTTGGTAATTATGTTATCCATGGTTATAAAAATTGTGTCGATTTTCTAAAAATATAATGATGAAAAAAAGATTTTTCAAAATTAATATGGACTAAAAGTACATGATTAAAATGCTTATTGTACGTATATTGATATGTACACTTTGTTAAATCATGGGCTATATACGTAAATTTGTAATTTTCTTACAACGATCTATAACGCATAGGTTTAGTGGTATCCGCAAGGGAACCCGCGATGGAACAACGCAAGAATAAACAATTTTACATAAACTTTTTAACAATATTTAAAGTATGTCGTAATCGTTACTAGGGTTCGATTATTTTCTATGGGGAATTAACCTTATCCGTAGTAAGATCACTTATACATGGAAATATTATAAACGTGGTAACCCTAATTTTATAAATGGTAATGTGGTTTATAAATTTATGGGATTTCTATTTATAGGAAGTTTTGTTAAAACAAAAATTGAAAATGTTTTAAAATAACAATGATATTAAGGTTTGAATGCATGCTTTCTTATACACATTTGATATCCTTGTTTTATCAAAATTTAAACCCTTAAAATTAAGTCAATTGCCCATCCCAGTCTGGAATCACTGATTATGTTCTTTTACTCTAAGACAGTCTTAGGCGAATTGCAAAACAAGGTAATATAACAATCATATGGTCAGACCTGAGACTGTAAAATTACTGATTTTATATTGGATGACTTATATCGAGTATGGTTGGTCAGACCTTCGACCCGAGGCATACGATGTGGTTAAACATGCTACTTGACATTATAATTCTGGATTATATTGCCTTGTGCCCCATAATGGCTAAGAGTTGCACATGTTGGCAATTATCTCTCCTAGATTACCTTTTGAGTTATACCGTTTCTAGTAGATCAACTGCATTAATGGTAGAACATCAAGTTGGATCTTAGACCCCTGTAAAATTAATTGTTTATTTATATAAACATAGGTAGTTAACTTTTAAGGGATATATTATCGAAAATACTAAAAAATAAACTTTGCAAGTTCTTTTAATGTATTAATGCAACGTATACCGTAAACAGGGGTTTGTTCTTACTTGTGAAAGATAAACTGTGTCTATTTTCCTTGGGAAAATAAGACTATTTACTCTACTTTTTACTTGTAGAAAAAGTTAGAATAGGAATGAAAGAATTATCCTAAATTCTAATCGAACTCATACCAAACTTCATGTTAAGTTAATTGGACTTCTTATTCTTTCAAAGATTGCTTTAATATCCTTTTTCGGTTTTGAAATCTTTGAATCATAATAACAAACTTGGATAACTAGAGAACTTATGTCTATAGCTATCAAGATTAAAAATATCTTGTTGTAAACAAGACATATTTATGAGGTTTGATTGGAAAAGATGGGGAGGAAAAGGGGAAAAAAAAAAAATATCTCCGCAATACTGTAAAAGCAAAAACTAGAGGAACTCGTGTCTATAGCTGTTTCCTTAAAATAGTAAGAGATGTTGCACACCCTTGAGCAAGTGACGGATAAAGAGAAATTGCACATACAATATTTTCAAGTTAATAAATAGCTGAGATGGCTAGAACTTAAACACACTTAATTGCATATCTAAGTACTTGCTTACTAGTCCATGTGACTCACATTAGCAATAATGTGTAGATATTCAATAAATGGAAAGATAAATTGCAATTACTTTCACTAGTGAAGGAACACTCATAATGTTGCCAGATCCAGTAGGAGTAATGCATTTTATAAATGAAAATGACAAACTTGCAATGCTGTCAACTTCAGTGGGAGTTATGAGTTGTTTACCTCATAGGCATTCTACTTTATTTCTGGCTTGGCTTGAAATAATAAATACTTTCCAAGTGTGAAACATCTTTATTTAGTAAGAATCATCGTATATTATCTTTGATAACTTGTTGCCTTTGAGATGTCGCTTTCGTTTAATGTTATCTTTGATAGTTATGCACGATTCCTTATTAATAGATGGAGTTCTATATATATACTAGCTATGAGCTTGACACTGCCATATTGTCAATACAAACAAACTAACTAGTGTGGTGTTGTTTTATGCAAAGAAGTTGTACCCTGCACAAGTGGGAGAAATCTTTATTGTGTGCAAGGAACAACTTAGAACAATATGACTAATGGTTTCTTGACAAAACTGTTACTCTACTAGGACTCTACTACATTGAAATTAAGTACCCTAATTAAAGAGAACGTGAGATAATTGGAAAAAACAAACAAAAAATAAGCTACATGATTATGTTATTCTAAATCCATAAGCATGAAGTTTGAAAATTAACTTGAAATTACTATTGATTTACTTTAGTTTGATAATAGTTATGTCTTCTTGTTAAAGACATGTACATTAAGTCCTTTACTTGTGAAAAGACTTATACCGTAAAGTAAAAAGTTATCTTGTTATGTCTTCTTGTTAAAGACATGTACATGAAGTCATTGACTTGGTCAAAGACTTATAACGAATAGTAATGTATTGGATGTTTATGTCTACTTGTTAGTACATACACATTAAGCCGTTAACTTGCTCAAAAGACTTATAAAAGGATGCAATTGGCTTAGTAATACTATTGATACCATTACATTTTAACTTAAGTTGGTATAATAGGAAAAGCCATAAAAGTATAAGATCAATCTTATTAGAGTACCACATTTTATGGTATGTTCAACAAGGGTAATCAAACTATATATTGATATGATTTTGATTCATGATGACCTAAAACTTATTTAACTCATAAAAGAGATCAAGGTTAGATAGCTGAGTATGTCATGGATATACCCAATTAGACTCCAACCTAGAAGGTTAATTAAGATAAATGGGATATATCTCATTATGTCTTGATTGAAGTTCCTAAAAATATTGGTATAGCAAATCTCTGGAGATTATTGTTAACAAATGCCTAGAATTGTTAAGTGTATTTTGTTGGATACCTAAAGGAAACGATGGGATACCATTTCTACAACCCACACGAGAACAAATTTTCTGTTGCTCGTAATGCTGAGTTATTTGAGAATAGTCTCAAATATACAAAAAGTGAGTGGGAGTCTCACTTTGCTAAAAACAAGTGAGAGTATTGTAGGTCTTGAATTAATTCAAGAAGAAGATATATAAACCTTGTAAACGCACTAGCGGATGCCATACTAAGGCTAAACATGAATATGATGAACCTTAGAATGATATTACTCATATTCATAGATCCGTACCTCATGATATGTTTCTATATCAATGGTGAGGATTATGAGTTATAGGATTTTATGAACCTGCTAACCATAGGAGATGCATGATTAGATCTTGGATTTAATGAATGACCATGACTATTAATGAAGAGAATGATGTCTAAGGAGATAATCATATTCTTGGAATTTGTTTCATCTTTAACCTATCGATTTCATGATGAGGTTTAAATGAGTTTCCTTTTAGAGAAGACTCATAAGGATAATATTTGTATACGTATTTATTGCACGTCAAATGACATAAGTGTTTACTCATACTCAAGTATTTGATTATGATTAAAACTTCCTCATTTATGAACTTTAAATATATAAAGATGATAGAATTGTCATACTTGTTTTTTGGAACAAGAAAAAAATATAAAAAAAAAAAAATGACAAAATTAGATTTCAATAACCATTTATTATATGATTACCTTGCGAGGACGATATGTAATCAAATGAGGTTTTATGAATCCAATATAATCTTTAGAAAGTATACAAAAATGCTAGAATCCAAGTATGGATTAAAAGCACGCATCTAATGAGCATAATCTTAAGTCTAATTGTTAAATAAATCACTTGTTGGATTTGATTTTTAATTATAAATAAAATAGCTCAAGGGTACATTTGAAAGCTAGTGAAAGTAAATTTGTTTTACTTTTCTAAAATTAATTATGTTGTTGAACATATTAGAAACAATTTATTTATCTAAGTAAGATTTTATCTCTTAGATTGAAATCAAGTTTCTTGTAAGAATTTTAGGAGATGAAACATGCCACCTTGGAATAATATGTTTGATACATTAAACATATTTGGTGAATTAAGTCTGAATACAATATGAATTATCATTGAGTAAAACTTAAATGATTTATCTCGCTTGGTAAGATTGAACACATGAATGGAAACCTTAAGTCCCACTAAAGAATTTATTATGTCACATCAAGCTTGTGTATGGGTGATTTGACAACATTGGAATCTAATTGAAAGATATTAGAAGGAACCAACTGATTAATTTTAGATTAGGAATTCATTCCTAAAATTAATAATAAATATACTATGGATATGCATTGTGGTAATCATAGTAAGATCATTATGACCAACAAACCTTGGGTTTGTGTGATATCAAAACATTATTAAAGAAGTGTTCAAAATTTATGGTGGTTTAGCATAGTGTTGTTTGTGTATACTAGTGCTTGTTTTAATTGAGATGATACTCAATTTTTGTATAAGAAGTTTTTGCTGACTACATATGCTTGGTTTAAAATCATAGTTGCATAATACTATATTAAAAGAATAAGAATGCTTTATAGTTTGGAAAACTGTTAAAATGACTGTCTCTATTAGGATGTTTTGTGTAAGTCATACATCTTAGGGAATGTAATGTGACTAGACTCATGTAAGCTATACTTATAAGTGAGTGCACACTTACTAAATAACAATCATCATATTATTCAAAGTACTTCACTATTTGTGAATTTTTGAAATAAGTATTCTCAAAGTCCCACAAGATCATGACCTAGTTGATTTGTTCATGGAACCTATGCCTTACCACTAATTGTGATTATTGTGGATAAGACATTAGTACTTAACTAGGATCGTCATGCACTGGTCTTATTTGGTATTTGGATAATGGAACTGTAAGCAGTTGTATTAAACAATGAATTGGCATATGTGGTATGATTGTTTTCATTTATACTACTATGTTCTATATTTGCAGGTTTAAATAAATGAATGACTTATAGCATTCTAAAGTATGTCCATTGTTAGTTAACAATATGGGAATATTATTGAGATAAGACAAATGTGAGTGTTTGGTTGTATTCTGGAGAATATGTAAAGATGATTCTGCCAACTTCACATGTTATTCAATGAGGTTGAATAAATTTTTTGTAAAATTTATATTTTTGTATGTACTTTACAATTGTGGATGTAGGTGGTGGTATTGAACAAAAGATGGATGATGATTGTCTCGACGACCATGACAAATTAAAGCATGTACAAAAAAATAAGATGGGGAGGTTAAGTTCTAAATATCTATGTCTACAATTTGTACGGTTTTAGATTGTAGCCACTAATGTATAATAATTTCAGTTTGTGAATAATTTGGTTCTGTTGAGATCAGATTGTTTTTACAGACAGATTCACACCTTTATTTGTATTTGTAGATCTTGTTTGGTTATTTTGAATTTTTAACATCACTTCAAGTAATAACACAATACAGAGTTTATAATTGACTCAAGATGCATGTTGCATATTTAACAAATAGAGTTGGATCAATTTTAAATTTTCTCTCCTCTAGAAGTAGTGGTAAGGTTCGATCCCCACTTTGTGCCCGGAGATCCTCTGCAGCCTCTCTGTATTTGGGTAAGGGTAAGGCTGTTTACATCTCACATTTTTCTTAACTTTTGGAAAAAAAGAACTAGTGCAATTGATTTTTTTATACATGTTGCATAATTGTGTTGGTCTCGAAATTTGGGTAAAACATAATAACGTTTGATAAGTTAAAAGACAAGTTTTATTATTTTTTGTGTTTAGAATTTCTACCTATCTCAATTACAAACATATTCCTATATAGGTGGAGGTATGAAGGCAACATGTGAGGCTTGTTGAGTCGTGTCATGCATCTAGTTGATAAGTGTTGGTTCGTGCTCATGTCATACGGATATGTATACGGCTAGGAATACGTGAGCCTACGGGGTCACACACGTTATACACATAGATATCACTCTATTGGTATATATATAATAATATAAGTGTATATTTATTATGTATATTAATATTCCAATGATAGAATACTAACAGTCGTTAATTAGTTCGTTTACGAATAATTAACTATAAGGCTTTTTAATTAATGGGTAATTAAATATAATTAACCATAAATAATTAAAAATGTCAAAATATGAACTTAGTTCGACCGGATTTGGAACCCAAGGGGGGTTTGGGTTGGGCTTTGAGCTATCTTTTCCTCCAAGTTATGTATTTTAGGTAAACCCTAAAATCATCTAGTATATAAGGAGGATCCTAGAGCTCATAATTACCATCCCTTCTCCTCCTCATCTCCTAGTATATTCAAACCAAACAATACCCTTGGGGAAACATTGTTTGTTTGACTACTTGACGTATTCTTGATCGTTGGTTCGTGGAACTAGCATTCGGGTGATATTGTTTGACGTGTAGTGTATGAACCGCGTGGAGGTTACTTACTTAGTAACTTGAAAAGTTTTTGGTTTAGCATGTATTACACACATATGTGTACTCGAAGAAGTCTTCGGTTCTTCACGTAGCTTGGTTGCTATTCGGTATCTTTTCTGTTTATTGTTTATGTTAATTATAAGTGCTATATGAATTACATCTGCTCCGTAGCTCGTTTAATATTCATGTAATATTAGGTTATTTACATATCAGTTTCCAACAAAAATTAGCAAAGTGAACAATTCCCTAAAGTATTTGAAGAATTGGGAGTCTAGCTGTGTCTCAGTTTGTGTCCTTGTCAATAAGACTCCTGTTGAGAATACTTAAAACTACTCTCCATGGTTGATGAAGCTTAGTGGCAACAAATGTTTAGACCGAAGTCATCTTTGCATTCGGATCTTCATCATAACCAAGTTTCTTGATAAAAGCTAGAATTTGTTTTTCGGTGGGAGGTTTGGTATATGGTTTGTCGTCATCAGGTGGAGGCATGTGCAGCACATTGCGGAGTAGTCCGGCAGTGAGAGTGTAAGTTTGTGTGTCAAGTTGAAAGTTAAATGTGTGAGTGTTTGAGTTGTGAGTGATGGTTATTCAGAACTAGTGCAAGTATATGACAGGTACAGTGGCAGTTAAGGAACCTGGTTTGTATAGCTTGTGGTGTTTGAGAATTCCAACAACAAGTCTCAGCAATGAATCGATGATATTTGAATATGAAGCGACGCGCTGGTTGTTCTTTTTGATTGTAAGTCTGTATTGTTGCTCTTGGATTTGCTCTTGAAATGTTGGATTATGAGAATAATATTCAAATTTGATTATTTTCACATGAAAAAACTTAAGCACATTTATTTCATTTTCTGTTGTTATTCTCTCTGTCTGTTTTGTATGAACGAGCATTTCTTTTTGTTCATAGTTATGTTGTGTTTCTTTCTCATGTGCCTTTTTACTTGCTTTTTTCTGGCACAAGACGTATGCTCTTTTCTTTTCACATATTATTTTTATCTCTCGTTCTGTTTTTGTTTATCCTCACTTAAGATTAAGTTCTAGGATACTATTTCTTTGAAATAAAAGATGGAAGAATGAATGAGAATGTTTTAATTTTCTCATTCTCAAAAGTGTTCATCTTAACTAATCTTTAGAGAAATAACATCATTTGTGTGAGAGTATAAACTTTTCATAAATAATTGATTCACATGAGAGTGAATTTTCCTTTTAGTAAAGTGACCTTGAGCCCCAAAGATACACTGATTTGCTAAAGGGATACATTATCAGCTTTTAGGTGACAACTAGCCCTAATATCCATCTTGATTTATCAGCAACTCTTAGCCAAATTATTTCAAAGTTGACTGAAAAGAACTTTTTGTCCGTGGAAATTCATTTGTAAAGGCATTGTGTTATTTGAAATTAATAGATAATGATGTGTAAAAATCTGTACCAATAAAGTTTATAAAATACGCTCACATCATTACTATTATTTTTGGAAAATATCTCGTATGAGATTTAGTGCCTCGGGAATACCACACGTTGTACAAGTACTAGTATAATAATCCACTTCACTAGTGGGCGAAATCCGAAGATTAACGCATGAGTATTAAAATTAATACCCTAGTGTACTTTGGTGAAATTTACAAGAGATATATACAATTATAACACATTTAAATGAGAAATATAGTTTATATCAAATTATTCTTATATCTAAAAACAGGTGGTCACTAGGTCGCTAACAACGGTGTTCAAATACTCTCGAACAGATGCAACCCAAACGATGCTAACAATGTATGAGAATACTCTAGACCGGATGCAACCTAGATCGCTGGTGCGTCTTTCGATATAGAAATACTGGTTAAACTATTTTTGATATTTTCACAGATAACAGATAGAACATGTATTCAATCATGTGAAAGAATAATCAATTTTATATCAAAAGAACTTATTAAGCACGGGATTTAGAAAGTCAAACTTGGTCAACGGTCAATGACAAAGTCAAAGTCAACGGTCAAAGTCAACAGTCATGGTCAAACTAAGTCAACGATCTAATCATCTAAGTTCGAGGTTTATGAGATTAAATTTACGAGGTACAAGATAATCGTATAAAGATTACACAATTATATATACCCGTATTAATACTCATTTTAAAAATTTCGTTCATTTTCATGATTTTGAAAAAAAACGTTAACACTTTTTGTCAAAGTAATTAAATTTTGTACACTTTTTAGTTTTGAACTTTTTGAAAATTGTTTCTAAATGTATCGAAGTTGACCATTTTTACTAAGTTGTGCAATGGTTTGAGAAACAGTACGCAGAACCATCGAGAAGGGTGCAGGTCAAGGTGGATGCAAAATTCAGGATTGATTGGGAAAGTGTGGAGATCAAAAATATGTTTTTTTCTTAAGCAATGCGAACAGTGTACTAATCGTCTCTATTATATACAATACTTAAGTTAACATGTTTTTTTTGCTGAGGTGGCAAGTTGGACCTTGTTTGACCCTCGTTTTCCTTGAAGATCAACAACAGTAACTCGTCTACAATAAAAACAAACCACTATAACTACCCTATCTCATCAAAATAATGAAATAACACAAAAAAATGATTTATTAATCAAAATCCCTATATCAAAATAAGTACCCTCTAATTACGTGGTGACGGGTCCGACGGAGGTGGTGATAGAT
Source organism: Tanacetum coccineum (assembly GCA_026074375.1). NCBI lineage: Eukaryota > Viridiplantae > Streptophyta > Magnoliopsida > Asterales > Asteraceae > Tanacetum > Tanacetum coccineum. The sequence continues at coordinate 17,707 of BQNB010132428.1, forward strand.
CCGACGGAGGTGGTGAAAGATCCGATGGCGGTATTGACAGATCCACCTACCAAACCTGGCAGCGTTAGTGACATATTCGGCGACGATAGTGGTCATGGTGGTTTCTATTAAAAATGATAGCTACATAAGGTGATTCCGTTAAAAATAAACACCTCTCCCTCAAACAATCAATCACCAGCACATATTTTCATTCTTCTTTCCCAACAACTAAATTGCAATCACCAACACCAATTTTCATTCTTTCTTTCCAACAGCTAAGTTGATGTTCTTTTTTCTCATCTTCCACATATTTTCCGCCCACTTCTAAAGAAAACAAGATATTATGTTCACTAACCTATGCCAAAATACTAACTCTTTATATCATGTTCACTATCGAATTAAATCCATGTTGGGATTAAAAGTCTTTTTGATGTTGTTTGAATTACTGCTACTCATGTTTGTGTTAATACTGCTCAGCTAGAGTTAGTACTGCTAGTGATGAAGTTAGTACTGCTCATGGACTTCAAAGAAAATATGCTAAGTGTTTACTACTGCTAGTACACAGTTAGTACTGCTAGTACAAAGTTAAGACTGCTTAGTTAAAGTTAATGCTGCTAGTGAAAGTTACTACTGCTAGTACAAAGACTGCTTGAAGTTAATGCTGCTAAAGAGTTACTATTGCTCAAGAAAATATTCTAAGTAGTTACTACTGCTGGTGATAAGTTACTACTGCTAGTACAAAATTACTACTGCTCAAGTTTAAGACTGCTCAGAGATAAGTTAATGTTGCTAAGGTAAATAAGTTAGTATTGTTTGGTGTTAGTACTGCTTATGTGATATGTATTAGTTATTTATAGAAAATATTTTATATACTTAGGAAAGTATTGTAAGCCGAGTAGGACTCCTTGGTGTACAAAAGGAGGTCCTATGGCATTGAGTTA
>BQNB010132429.1:0-14036 GCA_026074375.1 Tanacetum coccineum
CCGCCGCCTAAACCATTTCATCACCACTACTTCATGCCTTATTTTTCCGAGTCTGGATGGTTACGTTCATTGTAAAAAAAATTAATAATTAATTTAGAGTTGTGTTATTTAATTATGCTAGTTCCTTTTTATTTTGATTTGTTCTCGTAGTTGTTTGTTTCGCCCCCGAACACACCACTATAAGTGGAGTTCGGTTCGGTTAGCCACCACCACAGCCGCACCTTTAAGGTGTCGGGCTTGTGGTTATTTTGTTTCTTTTGTTCTTGGTTATCTCGACTTACCTTCTTCTTTGTTACTCGACCAAAAAACACACCATAAAGGGTGTTTGTTTCTGCGTTTTATGGCCTAAGGGTGCGTTTGGGTTAACAGCAGCCCGTTAAAGGTGCGTTTGGGTTAACAGCAGCCCGTTAAGGGTGCGTTTGGTTTAACAGCAGCCCGTTAAGGATGCGTTTGGTTTAACAGCAGCCTGTTAAGGGTGCGTTTGGGACAATAGTCCGTTAAGGGTGTGTTTGGTATAGCATCCCCTAGAAGGGTGTGTTTGGTTTTGCTTATTTTTGCTATTTACTTGATCTCGTTTAGTTATATATTGAAACACGTAGGTATTTGCAACATAGATTGATTTATTAAGAGGAAAAACATTGAATTTTATAAAGATGGAAACGACGTATAAACGAATAGGTCATGCCGAAATTTCTAATAATTTCTATACTTTGTAAATTTTCACTTAAATTTCTATTATCATAAAAATCCGATAAAAGGATAAAGTTATATAGTCTTTATATTTACTAAATTGTGATTATACAATAACCCCGTAAATAAACGAAAAATATACTTTTACGAATGAGACAATGTTTTAACTAAAACTCGTCAAGAAAACGAAATACTAAATTATATGATATTATTTTATAAGTCCCGACTAAAGGACAATAATAACTTTTGTTAAAACTTTTAAAATGTAATTTATCTAATTCGAGACTTTAAAACGTGTGTTTACTTTTAAGTAATAACTTTTTATTTATTTCATTTGGTGACTTCCGAACACGTGTCGAATTATGTAGTTTTAATCATTTTTCTCACGTCTCATATATATAATACTTTTCTTATATAAAATAATTATTTTAAACATATACCGCCGCGCTTTATTATTCTGTCCTTATTTTCATATGTGGACGCCTAAAATAGATTAATATTTTCTGTGTGATGTAAGTTGATGAAGGTAATATATAATATCTTATCTACTATCCTTCTACCATACTTTAAAACTTGTCCTTCCATTCCCGATTCTTTTATTTACATATTCATGTATAATACTCGCCATGTATTATATATTTTCTTGTCCTTCATAAATATATTACATACTTTGCTTTTACCTTTCGATTATTACAACTTGAAACACAAGACCCTGCTCGATGATATTTATTAACAAACGTGTTCGCGTTGATGTTATTTTGTTCATAAAAGGTCAATGCTTGCAAACTTGCAACAATGCAGCAAAGTGAGTTAGGCAGCGCGAGGCAAATAACATCATCCTGGGACATTGGTTATTTTGATTATGATGTTCTCTCCTCGTCTATTAGCCGGGGACCGTAGGTCACAGCAGGTTAAGTGCAATAAATCCACAAGAAATCTCGTGGGATCTTAAGGCGTGATCACGAGAGCCACTGTTTTGGTTCTTCATTGTGGTAGAGTTAGCGCCTAAGTAAATATTTGTGTTCTGCCAACCTGTTTTACATATGCATCTTCTGGGGAGGTGATGGGGAGGGGGTATCATAGCCTCGGGTGGAGGTTCACTGTTTGTTACGACTAGGGGTTGGGTGGGGGTGCGGGGGGGGGGGGGATCGGGGCAGGGAATGGGTGCAATTTGGGGTGAAATTTTAATATAGGTTTATGGTTTTACAAATAAATCAAGAGAGAGGGAATAATGATTGTTTTAGGTGGGAAATCAAACACAGTGGGATATTGATGATGGTGATATGGGATTTTGGTGTGGGGGATTGGTTGTGGGAAAGTAGATTATGGGATCAGTAATATTGATAATTGAAAATTGTTAGAGGTGGATTTTTTAATTGTTATATGTGGGGAAGTTGAGTAATGGATGAGGTGGTGGAAAGTGTGAAGTGGGAGTAATTTTGTATGTTGTTATTGGGAGTTGTTGTAGTCCCAAAAACTGAACAGATCTTGTCAGCCTGCTAAGGATGATAAGCCAACTTGTATAAATACAAGGTCTCTCATGGGGGAGATATGGTCTGTAGTAAACACTCGAATTTGAATAATGTTATTTGTGGTGCAAGATATTCTACACAACATGTCCAGTTAAGAACGAAAAATTGAAATAATAAACTTCTTATGTATAGTAATATGGTAATAGGGAGGACAGAGTACTATATAGGTGATATGAATTATATGAGATCGTGGGGGTAATCATTGTGTTCTTTTATATAGTAGGGGTACAGGAGAGTATAGTCTAGATAGAGCGAGCGTGTAGGAGCGCAGAGAGAGTGCAGAGAGTAACATTGAATTAGCGTGAGGGCGGGAGGGAGAAGCGGCGGGGGGGTTTTAGTGGTTTTGTATGTAGGGGACAGTTACATTGTGATGAAGATTATGGTATCGATAGATTTTAGGGATTTTAGTTTGGTGAGTTAGTTACACATCGGGATTATAGGGGTGGGGGGTGTGGGTTGGAGGGATGGGTGTGGGTATGGGAGAGGTGGGGGTGGGTGGAGATGTGAGAGGAGCTGTGAGAGGATGTATTAGAGGTGGTAGGTTGAGGTGTTATTAGGGGTGTTGGGTATATCTCTATAGATTATTATTGATATATGTGGTTGTTTTTGTTGTGGTTTAGGTGTAAGGGTGTGTTGTAGGGTGGAGTTGGTGTGGGTGTAGGTATTGGGATTTGGGGGGGTTGGTAGGAGATGTGTGGTGGTAAGGGTGTTTTTGTGGTTGTAAGTGGTTGTGTGTGGGTTTGTGTTGGTGTGGTTATGTGTTGGGTGGTGATGGGTAAGCGTTTTGAGTAATGTCTGTTAGGTTTAGAATTGAGTACTATAATAGGTTACCCTTAAAGAAATTAGAAGAGAAAAAAGAACAAGAACAATCTCGTCCTCATTAGAATTCAAATATCTCATATTAGTAACTTGTAATCACTTTTAACATATTAATAGAAATCAAAAGTTTAGTTTTTAGCTCAGTTCTGGCTTATTACTATGGTGTAGATTTGCTGCAGTAACAAGTTTTTATTCTCTTAGTCTGGTGGTTCTAGATTATCAAACGTATTTTAAATGTTGGAGATCATCCTTAGAATGGCTGGTAAATGACGGTTCTGTTATGGGTCTAACTGTTCTCCCATTACTTTTGAATTTTTGTAGAATGTTAATTATAGAGACACGTCGCGGGAGGGGGGGTATAAGCCACACTGGTTGCTCTTAGGCCAAAATAATCTATTATTATTGACATCCAGCGTTCAGGCTTGTTTTGGGATGTGAAACGATCCATGAAGGAAGGGGGGGCGCGACAACATACCACTCATAGCAATGTTCACATAATAAAATCACATGTGTTCGATTTTCTAAAACAAGCATGTATCTCCCTCGCGGGTTTTTAAAACATAAAGAGATTTAAATGCGAGGCTATTAACTCACCTTGATGTTGCAGAACAACTGGCAGAAATGCAAATATTAGGCAAAAACGTAATGACAACCGGAACGGCTTGATCAAGAAGTTGCAGTTTATCTTAACGGTTATGACCTACCAGTTTAGGATGATGTATTTGGGTTTTCCGATGGATGATTACATCAACGCGACACGTTGATAAAAGGTTTGGGTTTCAAGTTGTAATAGTTTGGTGGTTGGTTTAATAAAACAAATCGAACGGTAAAAGCAAAGTATGTAATATATTCCGTATATATTACATATGAATGACAAGAAAATATATAATACATGACGGGTATTATACATGAATATGTAAATAAAAGAAGTCGAAGAACAAGTTAAAGTATGTAATATATATCACATATGAAAAATAAGACAAGTATATAATGCGCGGCGTGTATTTTATATAAGAAAAATATTATATAAGTGACGTGAGAAAAATAATTAAAACAACATAATTCGACACGTGTTCGGAAGTCACCAAATAAAATAAATAAAAAGTTATTACTTAAAAGTAAACACACGTTTTAAAGTCTCGAATGACATTTTAAAAGTTTTAACAAAAGTTATTATTGTCCTTTAGTCGGGACTTATAAAATAATATTATATAATTTAGTATGTCGTTTTCTTAACGAGTTTTAGTTAAAACATTTTCTCATTCGTAAAAGTATGTTTTCCGTTTATTTACGGGGTTATTGTATAATCACAATTTAATAAATATATAAAGACTATATAACTTTGTCCTTTTATCGGATTTTTAAGATAATAGAAATTTAAGAGAAAAAAAATACTAAGTATATAAATGACCTTTTCGTTTATACGACGTTTCCCATATTTATACATTTCAATGTTTTCCCCTATTTTAATCAATCTATGTTGCAAATATCCGAGTATTTCAATATATATATATATATATATATATATATATAAACGAGATCGAATAAATAACAACGTAAGCAATACCAAGCACACCCCTTATAGGGCTGCTGTCCCAAACGCACCCTTAACGGGCTGCTATTAAACCAAACGCACCCTTAGGCCATACATGCAACAACAAACACCCTACATGGGCAGTTTACCAACGAAACAAACACCCCTTTTGGGGCTGTAAAACGCATAAACAAACACCCCATTACAGGCGTGTTGTTGAGCTGAGAAAATCAAGAAAACTAATCAAGTAAAAAGAAATAAGCTTAAGCTACCAATACCACTCTAAATAATTATTAATTTTTACATAAGATGTAACCATCCAACTCGGAAAAATACGAGAGGTGACGATGGTGTGGTGGGTGTCGCGGCTGTTGGAGACGAAGGTGGTGGCGTCAGTAGGTAGTGGCGGCTGATGGTGCGGCGACTGTGGAGTGGAGGTGATGATGAGGAGGTGACGATGGTGGTACATGTCGATGGCGAAGATGAGGTGGTGATGCGCGACTGATGGTGGGGAGATTGTGACATGCGTCGGAGGTGATGGCGTTGGTGGATGGTGGTGATTGTGGTGCGGTGGTGATGGTAAAAATGGTGGTGTGGCGTGTATCTAATGATGGTGGACATTGTGACCGGCGAGTGGAGGCACGACGCCCTCACCAGAAAAGTATTCCGATGGTCGGAAAACGCCATGACGGCGCCGAAAATCTTTTTGTAGTGGTGTGTGTGTGTTGCTAGGGTAATTAAAATGAGAAAAACCCTACATTTAAACTTATATATATGCTAAAAATTATAAAACCAAGTGGCATGTATGTGATAGTTTAGGGGGGTTTCGGGTAAATTTTACCACAGGGACTAGAAATGAAATTTTTGGGAAACTTTTGTAAAATATTGGTTTGGGTCTCGTTTAGGCTAGTTAACGTTTGAACCAAGACACGAAAGTTTCGCCGTTGCGTTCCAAATAATTTTTCCATCGAAAATAAGTATTTACTTGGCCATATTTCAAAAATATTTGGTAACGTTTATTTAAAAGGTTCGTTTTGTTTATTACTAGACACCGGTATCACGGGTAAACTTTATTCGTAAAATAAAACGTTAACTCGAATATTCACGTTAATAATAATCGTTTTGAGATAAAATGTTAAATAATTTATTAAATATTTTTATTAAATAAATTTTGATAATTAAATAAAATTTAATTATTTTCGTGTCGGTACGCGTTGTTCTCGTTTTCAAGCCAAATAGGTTTGAAAAATAAATTTATAAATGAGAATTATGTAATAATAATGATGATTCATTATTAAAATAAGTTTCAAAAAATTACCGATTATGCGATAATTGTTTTTATATGACAATAAAAGGTCAAACGGTCAAAAGTCAAGTCAGACCCGAAAAGTCAAAGGGTAAAATAGTTATTTAAAGTTCTGAAAATTGCCGATTCTCACAAGATCTTTCCTTCGTGGATGTTGAGTGAAGTTTAGGGCACGAATTCGCCGTATCTTCCTTGATGGATACGGCGTATAGGTTGTCAAAACAGTAGTCTTCATGATTTTTTTCGTTTAAGCTCCAAAATGCGTGCCTTTTGATGAACTTTCATTCTTTGCTCGATAATTACTGCAAATCGCATATATAAGCAATTAAGTTGATAAATATTACAATTATCATACAAAATACTACACTAGAGAGTTTTAGAGAGTAGAGAGAGAGTGCGAGGGTGACGAGTAGAGGGAGGAGAAGAGGAGAGAAAGAAAGAAATATTATATTAGAAAGAGAAGAATCACCAACTCTTAACTCTTCCTTAGCCCTCCTTTTATAGTAAGGAAGGAGGGACTAGGAAACAATTAAGGGTTTGTACTTGTTACATCATAGTCCTTCCCTAATTGCACTATTTAATCCATATTCTATTAATCTTTGATAAATGGCCGTGTAATCAACACTTTTCTGTGTTTCTAACAATCTCCCCCTAAGGGGCGATTACATAGGCCTTACAAAAGTACATGGATTAACAGTCTTGGGTCTTCCTCCAACATACTCCTCTAGCCTCCTGAGCTGCTCTCTGCGCTTGAGTATCTTATCAATCTTGTTAACCATTTCATTTGATTTCTCGACATCCATGTCGGTCCAGTCTCTTCCCTTCAACTGTTTGTTACCGGTGCCCAACTTGTTCTTTTTCACCATGTCAACCAGGGTTTCATGAATCTTGATAAGAGTACCATCATAGAACTTCTTTACTTCACTTAGCTTCATAAAGGATTTGACATTATGTTGGTTTAGATACACAACTCCTTTATGTATTCCAGACATTGTGAATGGTATCCTTTTCCTTCAAAGAACATCATAAGTTTGGTAAGGTTAAGAGTTTGCTGATAACTTTCCACTCCTAGCTGAATATCTTCAACCCTGTTTTGAATCACGACTCTTCTGATGAATAGGAGAAGTGCATTGTTGAAGTCTTTCATAAATTCCAATGGGAGATGGTGAAGTTTATCTTGGACTTGGAGCAAATACATGTCTTCAAAATTGTTTAAGTTGAGTCTAGGAAGATCTGCATAGCGGAATTCATACTCTTTATCATCGGATCTCCTGACTACAATTGATGTTAAGAAACCATAACCCCATTTCTTCTTTATAACAATATTGACAACTGATTTGATCCTTAAGTCTGAATAGACGTTTCCTTCAGTTACGACACTCATTCCTGCTTTGAAGAAATCAATTCTGCCCTCTTCCCAATGGTGTATACCATTAAGAGCTGAACTTCTTTGCTCTATCTTTCAGGGATCATATCCTCAATACATCCTTTGTAGTATCTCACAACATAATGCTTAGTGATAGAGGTAGTATACTTCTCTTATGTGCTGAGATCCACAAGGTAAGAGTAGTCGTTGTTGTAGAAGCAAGGATGTGGTTTTGTACTTTTCAACATGTGTTGTTCAAATGATATGGGTTTAGAGACATCTCCTTCATCAATGTTCCATTGAGCTTTTGATAATACTGTTGCTTTGAGTTGACTAACATGGTATTCGAGTTCCACATCAATGTTGTACTGTACCTTTATCCGTTCTAATCCTGCACCTTCGAGATCTACTATTGTAAGCTCGTCCTTCTGGATTAGTTCTTTAAACTTCTTTGCTATGGCAATAGTTGATGGTCTAAGAATATGATTTCAAGAATAAATCAAACCATGTCGTTCTCCTTTTAGCTAACCCCGACTTCTTTGGAAACCGTTTAGGTTTGGAGTGTTTTTGGATAAGAATATCTGCTTGGTCCAGAGGTTGCATGGTAGGTGTATCATCTTGTACTATAACCACAGAAGATCTATTTCGCCTTGATGATCTAGAAGAAGGTTCACCAACATTATTTCTTCTTTTCTTCTTGTTCTCCCCCTCACGATTATTAGGAGCATCCTGATTATCGTGAGACCTTTTGTGAAAGGATGATTGTGCAGCTTGAGCATCGAGTGCATCTTGATCGAGAGTGGTGGATTTATAAAGGGTGTCATAAAGTTGCTGATGTGTATTATGAGTCTCATTTGACTTGTTCGAGTGAATTCTGTTCATCAGCTTTATTTTTAGATCCATATATGAGAGATCATTAGTGGAGGTGGATGATTGAGTGAAAAGATTGATTTGGTTAGTTTTCATAACTTCGAGCACAGAGGTGTTAAGGCGAGGCCTAACATAATTTTCAATGGCATTTGGGATATGAATAGGTAGAAGCTTGTTGATTTCTGTCAGAACTTTTTCTTAGAATGCCCTTTCAAATGCTTCAGAAACGTTGAAATTTATAAGAGCTTCCAGCTTCTGATCATATTCTCTGAATTATTGTGCGACTGCCTTCTTGAAGTTGATCTTCCTCATATTCTTTTTCGCCTTTTGCATCAGCTTCTTTGCTTTGGTTTGTAGGGAGTTTGGTTGGGGATTTGTTTTAGGATAAGACATTTTAATTGCTGGTGGAGATGATAAATGATGAGCATTCTCGTCTAGGAACATTTCCTGCATTAAAGTTTTTGTTGCTAGAACATCTACATGTGTACCAAGTGGTACTTTAGATGCACCTAATATATAGCTTGTTAGCTCAGGATTTCCCTCTGGGTTATGTACCACTGAGGTTGTTTGAGCATCAATATACACCGGATGACTTATAAATCCGTCAATTCATTTGTAGGTGTTTCATCTAGCAAGGTCTGAATGAAGTCTAGAGAGGAACTTGTAACTGCCAGACTGAGGTAGGCAGAATTGGGCGTTGCATTAGACTTGGTATGCATCTTGCAGCATCATCATCTCCGTCTGGATTATCGTCAGATAAATCCATATCAGATTTGTCAGCATCATCAGTTTCATTTGCACTTTTCTCTAGTTTATTTGAACTTGAAGAATAGAGTGTTGCATCACTATCAGTATCTGAATCAACATAGTGTTTATTATGAGCAACACTCGATCCTTCTCCTACAGCTGCTTGCTTCTTTTTCCTTAAACTCTCAAGTCTGCTTACTTTCTATCCTTTTCGTAAGTCTAACAATGACTGAACTGTTGGAAAATAAACTGCGGGACCTTTGAGTTTCTATCCCCACTCAGCATATGTATCTGCAACTGTAATTTGAAGTTGGCTGTCAATTGTCAATTGACTCCTTTGACGTCGTTAAGAGCGCTGTTCTTGAATACCGATGGAATGTGCAAGTTCACCTACAACTGTCTCTTCAACAATAGTAAAAGATCTTGTTTTTCTTGGTAGAACATCTTTCTTGAGTTTGTTGGGAGCATTCACTACTTGATCACCATAACACATAAAACCTTTTCCTTTTCCACTTTTGACTAGAGATGCATGTTTCTCTTCTAGTTTATCAACAATTTTAGCATTCTCACTTTCCACTTTCTTAGCCATATAGAATTTGTATCCTGCTAATTTCTTGATTGAATCACTAATCATTGTATCAGGGGGAAAATATAAAAATAAAAAAGAAGAATATATAATAAAGAATTAATAAAATATAAAATACATATAAATAAAATAAATATCTAATAAAATTAAAAAATTAAATAATTGGGAAATCCTAATAAATCTAAAAAAATTTAAAAGAAATACATAAATATACAAATAAAAAAAAAAAAAAGGAAATTATAATATAAAAAAATATAATATATACAAAAGGAAATATCATAAAAGAAAGGAAAAATATATCATATATCAATAAAGAATATATATAAAATATTAAATAAAATATCAATATTTATATCATTTTTTTAAAATAAAGATCAAAAATTATGAAATAAAATAAAATAATTATATATAAATAAATATAATAATAAATAATAATCATAAAAAAAAGATAAAAAATATAATTAATCAATAATAAAAAAAGGAGGGACAAAATATAAGTATATAAAAACGAAAATTAATGAAAAATAATGAATATTAAAATATATTTAAAATAATTAATATTAAATTATTCAAATATAAACAAAAATATAAAATAATAAAAATAAATAAAAAAAATTAAAAATAAAAAATAATAAAATATCATCAAAAAAGAAGAAAAAAATCAAAATAATAAAATAAATAATATAATTCAATCAATATCAAAAGAAGATCTATATAATAAAATTATAAAATTTAAATAAAAAAATAATAAATTTACTATTAAATTATAAAATAATCAATAAAAAATAAAAAAAATCAAATAAATAAAAAAAAATATTTTTTAATAAAAATATAAAAATAGAAAAACAATTATAAATAAAAAAAGAAAAAAAAAGAATGTAAAATCAAAAATTAAATATAAAAAAAAATAATACAAAATAAAATATATTATGAAAAGAATTATAAATATATCAAATATCATAGGAATTTAATAAAAATAAAATATAAAAAAATAATAAAAAATTTAAAATAATTAAAAAAAATATAAAATAGATAACATAAAATAAATATAAGAATAAAAAAAAAATATATCATATAGAAAAAAGAATATCATTTTATTTATTAATAAAAAATAAAAATTATCAGACAAATATCAAATATTAAAAAATTATAAATTAAAATCAATACTAAGAAAATAAAAAAATCATATTAAAAAATATAAAAAAAATATAGGAAAAAAAAAAAATAATATTTTATCATCATAATATATAAAATATAGAAAAAATAAGTATAAATAACATAACATGAATAAACAAAAAAATAAAATCAAATAATTAAAATAAATATCAAAATAAAAAAAAATCAAATATATATTCAATAATTAAGAAAAAAAAAAAACTTAAATTAATCTAAAATTTCATAAATACATATAATAATCAATATAATTAATAATAATTTCTAATTATATAATAATCAATAAAAAAATAATCAATAAATTAATGAATATAATAAATAAATAATTAATAATAGAATAAAATTAAAAAAAAAAATAAAAGAGGAATCTCCATTACAAACTTGTAGTCACCTTTAACGGTGTTTGACAATTTGGTTAGGGGTTGATCATCTTGTAAACTGTGTAACTTGAAACTTAATCTGCAAGGAATACTCTTGTTGTTTGGTAGGAAGTAGTTAATGATAAGCTTGGTGAAGCAGGTGTACAATAGTTTAGACAACTTTGATGGTCTGGATGATCTTTCAACTGTTTGCCATTTAAATTCGTCCCAAATTAGTGATGCGAAGTTCAAATTGGCAAAGTGAATGATACCTCATAATATCTAAAGTATTGGAAGTCTAATTGTATCCCAGCTTGAGTCTTTTCTCGTAAGACTTCTGTTGAGAACACTCAAAATAGCTCTCCATGGTTGATGAAGTCTTGAGGCGACCATTTTTGAAACGGCAATCATATTTGTTTCAGGATCTTCATCATAACCAAGTGTCTTAATAAATTTAAGAATTTGAATTTCTGAGAGAGTTTTGGTATAAGTGTTGTTGGGATCAGGAGGAGGCATCTGCAATACAGTTCTGAGTAGTCCAGGTGTGAGAGTGAAAGTATGAATGTCTAGTTCGAAAGTGAATATATGGTTGTTTTTTTATGATTTATGGTTGTCCAAAACTGGTGTAGGTAGATGATCAGTACGGTTGTAGTTAAGGAAACCGACTTGTATAGCTTGTGGTGTCTTAGAATTTCAACGACAAATCTCAGCATTGTATCGGTGATATGTGAATCTGAAGCGACACGCTAGTTGTTCTTCCTGTTGACAAGCCTGTTAGCACGTGGAACCAGTTGTTCTTTAGAGACAATTTCAGCTTGAGAATTTGTTCTTGACATGTTGAATTCTAAGAATAAGATTCAAACTTTGATTAGTTTCAGATGAATACAAACTTAAGAACATTTATTTCATTTTCTGTTTTTATTCACTCTGTCTGTTTTGTATGGACGGTCATTTCTTTTTGTCCATACTTATGTCATTTTCTTTCTGATGTGCCTCTATTCTTGCTTTTGCTGACACAAGCCGTATGCTCTTTTCTTTTCACATACGATTTTAATCTCTCATTATGTTTTCAGTTATCGTCATTTAAAATTAAGTTCTGGGATACTATTTCTACGAAATAAAAGATGAAAGAATGAACGAGAATTTTCAATTTTCTCATTCTTTAAAAGTGTTCATCTTAACCAATCTTTAGAGAAATAACATCATTTGTATAGAAGAAAAACTTTTCAGAAAACGATTGTTTCGCATGAGAATGAATTTTCCTTTTAATAAAATAACCTTGAGCCCCGAAGATACACTAATTTGCTAAAGGGATACATTATGCTTTTAGGTGATAACTAGCCCTAATAGTCATCCTGATTTATCAGTAACTCTTAGTCAAATTATTTTAAAGTAGACTCAAAAGAACTTTTGTCTTGGAACTTTAGTTTTTAAAGGCATTGTGTTATTTTTAAAATTAATAGAGAATGATGCGTAAAAATTTGTAGCAATAAAGTTTATAAAATCTGGACACATCATTACTATTATTTTTTGAAAACTTATCTCGTACGAGATTAAGTGCCTTGGGAATACCATACATAGTATAAGTACTAGTATAGTAATCCACTTTACTAGTGGGGTTAATCCGAAGATCGACCATGAGTATTATAAATAATACCCTAGTGCACTGTAGTGAAAGTTACGAGAGAAAGATCCAATATAACACATTTAATGAGAATGATAGTTTATTTCAAAATATTCTTATATCAAAAACCGGATGCGTGTTTTGATATAAACATACTTGTTAAAATTATTTTTGACATTTTAGCAGGTAACAAATAGAACATGTATCATGCATGTGAGAACATAATCAATTTCATATCAAAAGAATTTAATAAGCACGGGATTGAGAAAGTCAAACTTGGTCAACGGTCAAAGTTAATGGTCAACGGTCAACGACACAGTCAAAGTCAATGGTCAAAATCCATAGACATGGTCAAACTAAGTCAACGATCTAATCTTCTAAGTTCAAGGTTTTGAGATTAAGTTTACGAGATATATGAAAATCGTATAAAGTTTACACAATTAAATATATCCGTTTTAATGCTCATTTCAATAATTCTGTTCTTTTTTGTGATTTTGAAAACATTAATACTTTTTGAAAAATTATTAAGTTTTAAAAACACTTTTAAAATTTGTGAACTTTTTGAATTATTTAAAACCTTTTCGTTTTATTTGAAATTTCGAATCTTTTAGTGTTGTATTGATAAAAGTTGTGAAAAATATATCGTTTTGGTCAAACGCGAGACGAGGGTCAAACAAATGTCAAACTTAGTCTCGGTCCAATGTGCCTTTAAACCGGGTTAAATAATATTAATCGTTAGGCTTGAACACCGGTCCTAACGATATTAGGCTTGAACTGGTCCATTTGGGCTTAATCGGCCCAATTTGGTTTAGTCATAACCAGCCCGTTAAGGATTCGGTTGGGCTTAGCCGGTTGTAGACTTGGGCTTTCGGCCTTGTGATGGTTCGGTTGCCCATGGTTAACCGACTGAGGAGGATCGGTCGACACATGGTGACCGACCGAGCCGTGGTTCGGTTGGACCTTGGTGACCGACCAAGCCAAGAGTCGGTTGGACCTTGACCGACCGATCTTGGTGGATCGATTGGACTAGGGTGACCGACTGAGACATTGGTTGGTTGGCTTGGTTTAACCGATCCATGAGCATGGCTCATTTGGCTCGGTTTTGGACTTCAAGTCTTTGTAACACCCCCAAAATGGGTCGCAGCGGAATATGGGTTGGAGAGTGTTACTTCATAGATCAATAGCACACGATATGAGAACGACCTCTATATGAGTCGTTAAAATTGATACATTGGATTAAATAAACTTGTTTGTTACAATAGCCCGAAGCTTAAATTGTTCATCCATGAAAAGTAAAGATTTTAAGACATAACAAATATTCCCAAGATGTAATGCACCCAAATCTTTATTATAATGACTCCAAAAGGGTGACCACCAATGTATCCTTGTTTCTCGTACCTTATTGACCTGAGAAAAACATGCTTTAAAAC
>BQNB010132430.1:1791-18626 GCA_026074375.1 Tanacetum coccineum
TTGAAGTTTGAAGATTTGTGTTTTGAACATCTTTCCCCGTGAATTTTTCTATTTTATTTTATAAAACCATAAAAATACAAAAAAAAATTGTTTTCAATTTATTTTATTAAAATACCAAAAAATTAAAAAACAACAAAAATACCCGTTGTGTCACTTGTGAAAATGGCTCACCTTTAGATTAACAAACTATAATATAGGTTTAAGGAGGGTTGATCCTACAAACTTTTACCCGAAAGGAGAAGGTTTTTAAAACGCTTCGCGCTTACCCGCTCCTCTGCTTCTTTGTGCGTTTTCTAGAGAGCTACCATACACTTATTCGATTATCGGTTACAAAAATATTTTCGTTCTATCTTATTTTTATCTTGTTTTTAGTGCATGAGCACTCGCTCTACTTCTTCTAATCTATATTATTCATGTAGAGACCCTGAGAGTCTTATTCAACAAAGGAATTTAGGTGAACCGTCATCTCTTTTTGACTTCGAAGAAGTTATGAGCATTCCTCATAATAATCAGGGACCGCCTCCTGCGGGACCCCCTCCTCCTAATAATAACGGTCCACCTTCGGTGGTGAGACCTAATGAGCCAGCTCCCCGATCGATTTCCCCGATTCCTATTTCCTCGATTCCAATTCAAGTTACGGATTTTGGACTTTTCCATCACATGATTCAACAAGTTTAAAATACTTGCCAATTTCACGGATTATCGGGCGACGATGCCAATAGACATATTGACAAATTTATGGAAATTACTCAACATATGAAGTAAAATGGGGTCTCCGATGACGCCCTTCGTTTATCTCTTTTCCCATATTCCTTGACGCATCATGCTATCGCATGGTATGATTGCCTTCTAAGGAATTCCATCCACTCTTTCGACGATATGATGAGGAAATTTCTCTTAAAATATTTTCCTCCTTCAATGGTGACTAAATAAGGAACGAGATCATGAAATTTGAACAAAAAATGCACAAATCATTATTCGAGGCGTGGGAGCGTTTCAAATTGTCCATTGATCGGTTTCCAAACCATAACATGCTTTTAGTTACACAAATTGATACGTTTTATAATGGTTTGACATTAAGTCATCGGGACACCATCAATGCTGCAGCGGGAGGAACTTTTATGCAAAAGACACCGGAAGAATGTTACGAATTGATCGAGAACATGACCGCTCACCA
Organism: Tanacetum coccineum; assembly: GCA_026074375.1. Taxonomy (NCBI): domain Eukaryota; kingdom Viridiplantae; phylum Streptophyta; class Magnoliopsida; order Asterales; family Asteraceae; genus Tanacetum; species Tanacetum coccineum. The sequence goes on from BQNB010132430.1 coordinate 2,969, forward strand.
CAACCATTGGGACACTTCAGCAACTCGAGACGAGACGTCTAGAAATATCTCTTCTACTACTACTACTACCGAGAGTCCAGAAGTTGTTCGACAATTGGAAATGATGAATAAGAATTTTCTAGAGATGATGAGACAAATACAATCGGTCAAATCTGTTGATACGAAATGCGAGACTTGTGGTGGTCCCCATTCTTTTACCGAGTGCCCAGCCGTCGGTGGCTACACTCAAGAGGCCGCTTATGCTACTACGGGTAACTACAATTCGGGGGGTAATTCCTACCAACCACAAGGTGACCGTAATTTGCTTAGCTATCGCTCGAATAATTACCTCGGACCACCCGGTTTCAATCAACCGAATGTGCAAAATAATCAAAACCGATACAATCAAAATCAAAATCAAGGGAATTTTCAAGCCCCGAATTATCAAGCTCCGAACAATCAAGGAAGAGGGCAAAACTTCAATCAAGGAAACAACAATTATCAAGCTCCGAATTTTCAAGCCCCGAATTATCAAGCTCAAGTTGGACCTTCAAACGAGTTAACAAACTACATGAAGAGTAATGAAGCTACTTTGAGAGCAATGCAAACTCAAATGACTAACATGAAGACGGAATTGCGAAATGAGTTCAAATCTACGATTGATGCAAGAACCAATAAGATAGAAAATCAAAACAATCAAATAATGAACATATTAACTAATATGCAAAATCAAAATTCCTCGGGTTCGGGATCACTTCCTAGTAATACCGTTGCTAACCCGAGAGGTGATGTGAAAGCTATTACCACCCGAAGTGGTGTTGCTTATGATGGACCTACGATTCCACCTACTCCTTCTCCTCTCCCGAAGGAAGTGGAACGTGAAACCGAGGTGACAAAGGACAAGGTGCAAACAATACAATTTAGGAAGTACCGCACGGAAGCCAACCTCCGATTGTCCAAACCCGATTCCTGGAGCCCAAAGTTGCTCCAAAAGCCAATCCTAAAACCGATCAATATTTAACCTTTATCCTTCGAGCTTAACGACCAAAAGCTCCGTGAAAAAGCTAATAATCAAATGTTGAATTTTCTTCAAATCTTTTAAAGATTACACTTCGATATTAGCTTCATTGAGGCTTCTTCTTATATCCGAAGTTGTATTCTATTGATTAAGAGTCTTTTAAGTAATAACAAAAAATATTCAAAAAAAATAAAAAAAAATCGAATTAGCTAGTACTCGTTAAATGAGAATTGCTCAACATGCACCTAAAAAGGTTGCCAGAAAAACTTGAGATCTTGGCAGTTTCTCATAACCCGTGTGATATTCTGGAGCTATAGATGAATGCTTACCATGGGCCGACTCTTGGCGCTGAGCAATAATCTAATGCCTCTTTCCGTGTGTAAAGCATCTTTTCGCTCCCCAAGGAACTCACTCGACCCCGCATGACACCCGACACATGCAAACCGATGAGCTGTTATATCCTGAAAGGTGTCGCCGAAGATGTTTTTGTAAAAGTAGGAAAATTTTATTTTCTGACCGACTTTGTTGTTGTTGATTACGAGGTTGATCCTCGGGTTCCTCTCATCCTCGGGAGACCTTTTTTGAGGACGGAACGAGCTTTAATCGATGTTCACAGTGAAGAAGTGACACTTCGAGTCAATGATGAAGCCATTACGTTTAAAGTCGGGCACACTTTGAGATACTCCAGCAATTATTATGATGAAATGTTTCATCAAGTCAATGTCATAGACGTTGCTTGCGAGGAGTATGCTCAAGAGGTTCTTGATTTTTGAATAGTTCAACAAGTGGCAATCCCACTACTTCGGATCCTATCATCGCTTCTTAGTTCCCCTCGTTCACTCCTTTTCAGGGAGGTGACTTTGTTTTGGAAGAAATCGAAGCTTGTCTTTTAAATGATTCAATTCCACCAGGAATTGATGATGCCGATTTTGATCTGGAGGGAGACATTCGTATACTTGAAAATTTATTAAATGAAGACCCGTCTCCAACTCTCCCTCAGATGAAAAAATGACGACCTTAAGCCAGTTGATGTTACTATGACGAAGCCTTCATTCGAAGAACCACCGGAACTCGAGCTTAAGGATTTACCTTCTCATTTAGAATATGCATTTTTAGAAAGAACCGATAAATTGACCCCGTCCATAATTCTAAAGAATTAAAAGAAGAAAGAAAAAAGCTCTGCCCTTTTAAAAGGTTCTTAAGTCACACAACGGCCATCACATGGAAAATTACTACATTAAGGGTATCGACCCTATGTGTTTTAATAATCACAAATCTTAATGAAGACGAATTCAACCGAACGGTTCAACATCAAAGAAGGGTGAATCCAAAAAATTCATGAGGTATTATCAAAAAGGAAGATATCAAACTCTTGAAGCCGGATTGATTTACCCGTATCTTCGATTGTCCAGATGGTGAGTCCCGTCATTGTGTTATAAAAAGGGTGGCAATGACCGTAACAGTTGAAAACGAAGATAATGGAATAATACCCATATAGTTAGTTACAGGGGAATGGTGAGTTTGTATGATTACCGAAAGCTTAATGATGCTACTCGTAAAGACCATTTCCCGTTGCCTTTTAATGGACCAAATTTAGAACTTTTAGCAAGGGAATGAATACCTAAGTCTTTTTAATGGATTTATCCAAGATATTTTTCCAAATTCCAATTGACCGCAAGACCAAGAGAAGACCACCTTTACTGCCCTTTTATTGGGATGTTTCCTACCGATGTATGCCCTTCACTTATTTAATGCATCGGGCACGTTCCAAAGGTGCATGATGGCTATTTTCCACGACATGATTGAGGAAACAATGGAGGTCTTCATGGATGATATTCTCGTCTTAAGTTCCGGGGATTCTTTCTCGTCTTGCCTCTCCCATTTAGATAAAATGCTTAAACGGTGCGAAGATACCAACTTAGTTCTAAATTGGGAGAAGTGTCATTTCATGGTTAAAGAGGGCATTGACCCTACGGCCATAGATTCAAAGTCAGGAGTAAAAAAGTTAACCAAAGCCCCTATTTTAGTTGCCCCCGATTGGGACCTACCATTTGAAATTATGTGCGACGCTAGTGATTATGCGGTAGGTGCAGTCTTGGGGCAACGAAAGACCATATATTTTCAGCCTATACATTATGCAAGTAAGACCATGACGGATGCTTGGTACGTGTGTAAGCACTAGTCAAATTTATATATGTATAGTATAAATCCCGTGACAATTCTTTCCAAATTACTTCTCAAACAAGAGAAAATAAAAGGATAAAATCTCACTTAAGAAAACACAATACGTATATTTTTAACCGGGAAGTATTTTCTTCTCGGGTCGTATCCCAACGAAGTCGTGAATTGAAATTCGGGAATGATTCGGATTCGAGTCAAGAATGAATAAAGGATTTTTGAATTTTGAATTACACTACGAATATAATAGCACAATTAAACTATAGAAACGATTAAAGGATTAAAAACGGTTAACTAATACGAAAAATTAACAAACGTGAATTAAAAATATGAGCTAAAACTAGAATTTAAAATCTAAAGCACTAATACTAACAATCTTTATACCTAAAAATCACAAAATTAAAGAGAAAATTTTAGGAAAAAGAATTAGAATTTTTTAGCTATTTTTGAATTTTCTATGATTTTTTAAAGAAAAATGAATTAACTAAAATAAACTTTTTCTAAAAATTAACACTAAAATTCTATTTTTATTTTTCAAAAATACTAGAATGAAAAAGAAAATTATTACAAAAAGAATTAAATTTTTCCAACTATTTTTCTATTTTCTATGATTTTCTTAAGAAAAAGAAATTACTTAAAACCTATTTTAATTCCTAGAAAATACAAATTTAATTGGAAAAATAAAGAAAAATGGTTTTTAACTACTTAAAATGTGCAGAAAATCAATGGTATAAAAATGGCCAATTTTTATAAACCAATTGAACTCTAATTTTACTAATTAAAAACTAAACCCTAATTTTATTAAACTAAAATTAAAAATATTAAATCTATTTTATTAATCCCAAAAGACAGGGTAGAAAGTGCAAAGAATGAAAACAGAGGGTAGGCGGGGTAACTAATAGAAAATTACACTATAATGAAAACGGGTAACCTTATACTATTGAAAAAGTACAAATTAGACCCTACGATTTGGCTTATTTTGAGCTTATCTAAAAAGTGAAAATCAGCAAAATCTTAAAACTACAAAGTTAAACCTGAGCTTATACACAACAACTTTAATAAAAGCACTATGAACTTTTATCAACTGAATAAGCTAGAAAATAAGTATCTAATACTGTATCACAGAAACTATAGCTTTTCTTTAAAAATTCTAACTTTTCTAACTTTGGCTTATTTCTAGCTTATTTCTAAAGGAAAATGAAAACCAAAAGAAGCTACATGAAGCTTAAGATGTATACTAGAGATTTATAAAAAGAAATAAGCTAAGAGTAAACTAGATTATCAAGAATTTTGATCCTAAAAAGTAAAGGTTCAAGCTTAATTCTGATATTAAGCAAATCCTAATAAGCTATCTAGTTCAAATATAGATTCTAGAAACTGAAAATTTGGAAATAAGCTATACTATGTTTATGAAATAAACCTAGATAAAAGGATTTTAAAAATTACAACTAGAAATGAAAAATCTAAAAGAAATAAGCTAGTACATATAGGCTGCTGCTATACCACTTTTGCAAGAAAATTTAAGCTAGACTAGAGCTTAAAAATGAAACTTAAGAGATGATCTAAATAAAGCTAATGGAGATCTACAAAGGTGCTTAATACTAAATTCTAACTCCTACTTTCAAAAGCTAAAAAGTAGCTTTAAAAATGATAAGCAACAGCAGTATTAACTAAGTTAATACTGCTGTTATGCTGATATACTTGGTAAACTTCAAGTGCAGGCTAAATTTCTACTTTAAAACTCTTAAACTAACTAGTTGTATGTTTCTAAGTGTACATTTACCAAAATTGAACTCTCAAATCCTGTGAGACACTTAACTCTACAAATACTTTTCACTAAAAACTCCCCTGGTGCTAGCAAGGGAATTTTAAACCTTAAATCCTAAAATTCTACAAAGTAACTTTCAAAACCTGTTTAAAACTTGAACATTTTAGAAACCTCAACTATGTAAAGAGCTTTGACAGTCTATTGTTGACTTTACAAGTCAAAAATGCCTTAACCCAAACACTACTTTACTAAAACTGTCCAAACTAATTTCTACTTAAAATCTATTTTAAATCTAAAACTGTCAAAACCTTATATCTACTTAGTCTAAAACTAACCTAATTAAGCTATCTAGGCACTAAAAGCTTATTAATAGGATTAAGCTAGTTACTCAGCTAGCTTTACTCCTCTATATGACAGAATCTAAAATATGAAATTTCAATGAATTCTATCTATAACAGCTTAAAGTAATTGCATCTATAAACTAACTAAGCAAAATTAAACAGAATTAAGCACTAGTAAAACAAAGAAATAAGCTACTGAATTTAAGCTACTTGAATGCTAAAAATCAAAATCATGAATTTAAACCTGTGAACTTGTAGTCTCTGACTTTAGCCACTCTTGTTGAGTGAGTGGCTCTAAATTTCAGAACCTAATTGGCACCTTGCCTCTAAAACCTGAGCTTTAAGCTCAATAAGCTGAATGTAGCTTATTACTCCTTATTGCTTCAAAATTTGAATCAAACTAAATTTAAATGGACAACATTGAACTAAAGTAAACAAATACAGTTTATAGAAAGCTTTTAACAAGATTTGAACAACTTTTGAAAGAGAGCTTATGAAAAGCTTAAACAACAGAAATGGAACTAATTATGAGAGCTTTGAATAACAATGGAGAAAGTTTGACTATATTTGACTTTTAACAAAAATTCAATTACAAGGAATTTTAGAGACAAGTAAAGTAAACTGGTTCAATCACTCTCTAAAAACTTGAGAAATAGGAACAACTAAAATTTAGCTATGCTATCCTATTTATAAGCTGAGATTGAGCTGAGGAAGAGGCTTTGACTTCTGAGTTGACCAATCTTGTCCGTTAGATCTTGATAACCGTTTTTGGACTTATCACAGCCGTTGGATGCATTTGTGACGTGGCCTGGCCAATCATTGAGCTCCACGTGGACTTTTACAGAGTTTGAACCAATAACTAGTTGCCACGTTGGATTTGTGAGGTGGAGGGGTGATTAATACGAGGTTAAAGGTATATGTAGAGGTGGGGAGAGTTGTGGTGAGTGTTTTAGTATAGGAAGAGAGCCTGGTGAAAGGAGAAAGAGAATTTGGGTTTGTTTTCGTTTTGGGCGGGAAAAGAGGTTATAGGTGGTTAGGAGAAAACTTTGCCCGCGTGTGATTTGAAAGTTTATGGGAATTACACAACTAGTCATTGTGTTTCTCTTTTCCAAATGTAGTGTCTCTTTTCCTAGTGTAGTGTAAAAGTAAGTTTCAATGTTTACACTTCTGGCCCTTGTACTTGATAACTTTTATTTCCTCTTTAAAAACAACTTTTATCTTTTGCAAGATTAGTCCCTTGAACTTAGAAACTTCCAAATAAGCCCTTGTAATCTTGAAACTTGTCAATATTGGTCCTTGACACTTGATAATTGAGCTTTGACTTGATTTTTGATAATTTGACTTGACGGCTTCGATCCGGCTTTGATATCTTTCCTCGTGTCTTCACTTGTACTTGTCTTTTCCGTTTCTTGTCGGTTTTGGCTCGTTTTTGCTCTTTTTGACTTTGATATCCTTTCCTGCACATTAAGACACAAAAGCACACATTTTTCCTTCTTTTGGCATATTTTTGGCTTTTATTGGCGAAATCATGGGCATTTAATATATACAATTTAGCACTTATCAAATCTCAACACAAGTACTAAGAAAAACAATGTATAACTAAATAACAACTTCTATTAATCTGCTTTCAACTATTACAGATTACTAACTATTTGAGATATGATATTGTTATGAGATATCTTGAGAACCTCTCTAACTATGCTTAGAGAAATCCTTTTATGGACTAAGGATAAACTCTCACAAGCTTACAAATCGCTAAAAGATAACACATATCTCTCCGAGAAATAACTCATACAAATCTTCATAACAGTACTAACTATTTTCCTAACTAACGTTGACTAACTAAACCCAACAGTACTTACATTTTGTACTGTCATTACTAATAATAACTACATACTTCACTATTTGTACTGTCGGCTACTAACTACTAAACATAAATCACTAACAATGGTCTTGACCTTTTGTTCAATTGGTTCACTATTTGACTTATAAAGTCCCTTAAGATTGCACTAGTTATTACATCCTTAGTTCTTAAGAAAAATACCCAACTAACCTGCAAAAATCATCATGATTACAAGGCAATAGGTACTTAAATTCAAACTCCTCAATGTAGGTCCAAACAAATCCATATGACGAGTTTAAAGATGTGACCAATAGTGCTTCTGTTTTGGCCCTTACATGGGGGGGAGCCTCTGTGCTGCTTTCTTTCTGACAAGCAACACAAGTTTTGTCATTTGAAAGTTCTTAGAAGGTAGACCTACGGACAAGGTTTTCCCCTATCTCAATTTATTTAAGTTTTTGAAATTTACATGACCCAACCACCTATGCCATTTGTTAGATTCAACAGGATGTTGGCTTTTCAATTATATCAGCCAATCCTCCAGTAAGAACAATGCTTTCTCTAAATTGAAACTGAACATGTAGTTTTGTCCTAGGGATTTTAAGTAGTACTTGAATTTCATCAGTAACTTAAATTCAGAGATGACAAAACAAGGCATTCGAGTCAAAAAAACAAACCCTTTTTAATGAGGTGGGTCTTTTTTTGTCCACACAGTTAGACACAGAAAAAAGATTGAAATGCTGAAGTTATCTTTTGACAAAGCCCACACTCCTTAAAATCTAAACTTTCCATTTTTATTTTACCTTCCAGTGACGATATATCCTTTACTCCCTCCAAAAGCTACAAGGGCCACCATTAAAGTCTTGAAATTCATCAAGTTAGTCCTTGTTCCCATTCATGTGCCTGAACTCCACTATCAACAATTCCTTTATTTCTACAGACTCTATGTGGAAATCCTGCACATTAAAGAAAGAGATTTATTTCTCGTTAGGACCCAAGCCTGTATGGGCTTGAGTCTGCCTAGTGGATCTTTGAAAGTGTAAATAATTTCCAAGACTGGATCCACTATTGTATCGGATCCACCATGGTATCTTTGTGGTCTCCAATTACAACCTGCTGAGGGCTTAACAGCAGTTTCCCTTTTTCCCCCAACAGTACTAACTGCATTTACCTTAGCAGTATTAACTTTTAGATTGAAATTTTTTGTTAAGAAGCTGTTGTCCTTTAGGAAAGGCCCTTTGTTGGTGAATGAGTTTTGTGAAAAACATTTGCTGGTCTAACTCTAAGTCACATCGACTTAACAGAAATAATTTCATGGCAGTCATAGTTAGTACTATCTGCAGTTAAAGCTTTGGCCTAAGCAACCTAAAATTTGAGAACTGTCTAGCACGAGCAGAACTAACTGGAATTAATCCAGTTCTAGTTTAATACTGCGGAAGGAAAAAATTGATTGTATTATTACACTACTATGCACATAAATCCAAACGATTTTTTTAAGTCGAGGCAATTCTGCCATACTTTTCACATGAAAATCACAATCACAATCAAAAGATTACGACAACCACATAACAAAACATGCTCTTACAGCAAATCCATGCCCCAATTCTTTCTTATCAACTTTAGGTTTTTGACTATGTGTGTTTTGACTTTTAACATTTTCCCTAGGAGTTTTTACTTGCTTGTTAGCAAAACTAGGTGTTTCTTGTTGTTTTGTTGGTATATACACACACTCATCATCACTATCTGATTCATATTCCTCAATGATAGGAGCATCAGACCAGACCTTAGGTTGACTTTCTACATTAGATTCAATGACAACTGGTTCAGACACTAATTCAGAGGGTTCTGTACTAATGTTAGATTACAGTATCACATTCCCTTATTGGGATTCAATTCACTAGGGTTGATCTGTTTGGACCATATGTAAACTGAGAGTAATCTATATCAATTTCAGGTCCAGTGGGCATATAATTCCCTGTCATGGGTGGGGGTACAGCATGCATTCCTTTTTCAAACCTATCATTCAAAGGTTGGTTTTCTAAATCACTCTTTTTATTCATAAAAACACTCTGCAATACTTCATTTTCATAACTTAAAATACCATCATATCTGTGATCCCCATACCCAAGCCCAAACTTATCATTAGCACTCATTTGGGTATTTAGCAGTTTACCAAGATTTTTAGAGAATTATGGTATTTTTCTACTTTATTTTTAATCTTCTTATTTCTTTATGAGCTTCTGCAATAATTTCTTATGTAGTTTAACATTTCACATTTTCAGGTCATTTCAACTATTGGAAAAATTCCATTATTTATTTTTAGAGTATTAACCGCTTCGCTTTTTAATTATTATCTTATAGTTAAATCGCTTAAACTAAAAATCAACGTTCAACGTAAACGGACACCAAACAAAATAAAGTTTACATCAAGCAAGTGTTATATGATTATTAAGAGTATAATTTATAACTTTTTGTAATTTATTTTTGTTGGTTACATAAAACGCTTACGTTTCGCAATAAATTACATTCGGGCATACCCAGAAGCACCTTTACCTATCTACACTCAACAATACCCCACCACATTTATACCCAATAACCCAAAAATTAATTTATTTTGCTTGCTTACAACGTACCTATATAACTGGAATTAATGGTTATATCATAAGAAGAAATACAAAAAAAATCCACTAACCTCTTTTCACACATGTTAAAACCTTACATGAATGTACCTTAAGCAATGTATCAAGTAATAGTCTTTCAACAGTACCTCTCCTCCTAGGGAGGAGGAGAGGCTTCTTACACCTTGTCCTTTAAACACCAATATCCCAAGGTTTCAGGTTAGTTTTTTTTAAGGTTACTATACACCTATAAAAGGAAAGTCCTAGGTCCATAATTATACTCTTGCACTCATACAAGCAAATCAAAGCAAAAACTCCCTCCCCCACTCCTTTAAACCCACGGCACACTTTTGTGTATTAGGGTTTCATTTTAATTTTCCATCCAAGGCATTCCAAGTGTTCAAGTGTTCATTCCAAGGTTATCTAAGGTTACTCAAGGTGTTAACAAGCTTGGATTCGGGTTTAACAAGGAATTATCAAGAAAACATATTTAGGGTTTTCTTGATTAGGGTTTTATTTTTAAGGCTTGGTTAGGGTTTTACATCTTGTGTTCATCAAAATCCCCCACCCACCCCCACCCCCCCCCCCTTGTCTTCTAAAAGGACTCATTTAAAGTATTTCATGTCATTCATTCATTTCCTAATGTGTACATACTTGTTGTTATAAGTTAATCACCAGCCTAGATTCAAGTTTTAAGTTATATAAAGTGGTTTGATGATTTCATATGAACAAGTGACATGAACATTTAGAGGACTTAATACGTATAAGATATACGGTATGATACTTGGTGATATAATGGTGCAAGGTTCCTAAACAAAAATAATTATAAACTAACCCAATTAATTAAAAACTCTAATTATTGTTATACCTACTGTTGGGATTCGAATTAAATACCATACATTTTATATTTTATAAAAAAGACTCTTCACACGATTCGTAAGCATGTAAAGAACTCGAAAAACGGAATTATAACGAACAAGTTACGAATTTTACAAGTTATGTATAATTAACTTTATAAAAACAGTTTTATAAACTGTAATGAACAGTAAAAGTTATTGTTCATCGGAGGTTTAAATTTTATAAATATAATATTTTGATAATTTATCTTAATACTAATCCACGGACTTAAAAGAACTCGTAAAAACTGAATTATAAACGAACAAGTAACGTATTTTACAAGTTGTAAAAATTAATTATATAAAAATAAACTGATATGAAAAGAAAATAAATACTGTTCGATTCATTGGTATAAACTGTATATAAATATGATATTTGATAAATTATGCTTAATACTAATCCAAGGAAATCAGAACTCGAGAAACGTGAATTATAATGAACGAGTTAATGAATTAAACAAACAACGATAATTAATTCTAAAAAAAAATAGTTTTTATAACCTTAATGGAACAGATAAAAGTTACTGTTCATCAGAAGTTTACACTTTATCAAATATATGTTTTTGATAAATTATTTTAAGACGAGAAGACATGGACATAAGAAACGTATAAAACGGAGTGAAACATAAAGTATTAAGGTTTTAAAGATCACGCGCACTATTTTTACTTTTATACATTATTTTATAAAACAACTAAACTAATAATGAAATATCATTATGTAATCAATAAAAACATTTAATCCTATATTTTTCCAAATAGTACATTAGTAAACGAAAATAATATTTTCTTACGGATACAAGTACACACACTTTCATTTACCAAGTACGAGTTAAATAAATTGTTTTCTAACTTTTAAAAAGAATTACTAAAACAATTAGGTGGTGGAGTAACTATACACATGTGATGTTTTAATTTATATGAAAAACATTATACTCATACGGCCTATAATTATAATGTTGCATTCAAATTTGCCAGGCGATACACTATTTGATTTTAGATAATCAATCATACACATACGTAAGATTTCATAGCCCCGCTTTTATACAATTACATTGTTTTACAACTTTGGGGTGAGAAACATGCATCATTTTACATTTGGACGCAAGTACTTTTTTAAACTTATTACGAGTTAGCCTAAGTAGCTAAACCCACTATTGCCCACTTTCATGAAATGTCAATTGCTAGTTAGCGAGCGCGAATGTTATGAATAGATCTATTTGGGATTGACATCCCCGTTCGGGTGAGTAGCGCTCATCAGTTTCGACTGTACTGAAACAACGAACATATACATGTCGGAACAATTTGGATGTTGTGGGTTGAACATCTACATGGGCACATTTTGTGCATTAAATTGCATACATATATGTCGAGTTTCGGTGTCATGAGCTTAGTGCACTTCGTAATTACTTTTAAGATATTGTATGTGTTACATGTCTTACATCAGAAATCTTGTGGTCCTATTTTATACATTTACTAAACCTGTGAATTCACCAACTTTATGTTGACGTTTTAAAGCATGTTTTCTCAGGTCAATAAGGGTACGAGAAACAAGGATAACATTGGTGTCACCATTTTGGAGTCCATACTATAATGGATTTTGATGCATTACTTTAGAATATTTGTTATGTCTAAAATCTTTACTTTATCATGATAACTATTTAAGCTTCGCTATTGTATCAATCAAGTATTATTTAAACCAATTATCAATATTAAAACGACTCATATAGAGGTCCCGATCTCATATCTTTTCCCCCGTGTATTAACTATGAAATAACACTCGCCTAACCCATATTCCACTGCGACCCATTTTTGGGGTGTTACAGTATGTGAGACATCTGGTTTATCATCTAAATCTGATTTTCAACATGAAACTTTTATCTTTTGTTCATAACAAATGTTGTCCTTGTTGAAGAGCAAGCAAAACTGTTGCTACACTTTTCTTAAGTCCTTGAGAATACCTTTATTTTAATGCTTGCATCACTAAGATTGTTCTCTTTGAGCAACATAGAGTTTTTTTTAAAGATTACATAAGACACTTTACACTTATTTTGAACATGAAATTACCTCTGTTCTGAGTCTAGCTGTTGCAAGCCATCAATAAGCCATATCTTCATCTTCTGAATGATTTGTCCAATCCACACCTTCTCCATCAACTGTCACCAATGCCTTAGAATCCTCCTTTTGTCCAGTTAAAAATTAAATCCTAGGCCCGATTTATCACCTGAAGGTTTTTGAAGATTTAACATTTTCTTAAGCGATTTACTACTATTATTAAATTAATTAAGCTTAGAAATTTCTTCCTTAAGTTTTTCATTTTCAAATCTAAGGTCTTGACATATTTTACATTCTTCATTGACCTCTTTACCTTTTTCTATTTTAGATAATTTAATTTTTTGTTCTAGTACTTCATTTTCTAATCTATTTTTAATTTGTTTTAGTGATTTATGTTTAGCCATGACTTTTAGACCTATTTTGCATAGTCGATTATATTCATTATCTAAGCCTTTTTCATCTAACGATGATTGATCATCACTAAAGAATTCGGTTTCGGAAAGTACTTCATTAGAAGCTTTAGCCATAAGACATTTGTCGTCTTTAGTCTTTTCTTCTTCATCTTCGTTGCTATCACTCCATGATCTTCCAACAAAGGCTCTTTGATTGTAGCTTCTTGATAGTTTTGGACACTCTCCGATGAGGTGATTTGGACCTCACATTTAAAACATTTTCTTTTGCCTTTGCCATTTTTGTCGTCTTTATTTCTTTGAGATACCTTTCTTTCATCATATGGTTGTCTTACGAATCTTCCTCGTCTTTTGAAAAATTTCTTGAAGTCTCTCACGGCTACGGCGTATTCTTCGTCTTCACTATTGAAATTCGAACTATCTTCATCACTTGATTCCTTTTTGGCTTTCAATGCAAGAGATCTATTTTGTTCTCTTTTGCCTTTGACCACTTCGGAATCATTCTTAATTATTACTTCATAAACTTTCAAGTTTTCAATAAGTTCATCAAGCGATAGAGATGTTAAATCCTTTGATTCTTCAATAGCTGTAACCTTTGCCCGCCATTTAGGATGAAGTGCCCTAAGAAATTTCCTAACATAATTCTTGCTAGAAAAACCTTCATCAAGTGCTTTTAGACTAGTAATAATAATGTTAAATCTAGCAAAAGCATTATCTATCGATTCCTCTTCTAGAATCGTAAATTGTTCATATTGTTGAGCAAGAAGATCTATTTTATTATCTTTGACTTGGCTATTACCTTGGTGAGTGATTAATAAAGTATCCCAAATTTCTTTTGCGGTTTTACACATGAAAATTCTTTCGTATTCTTTACGTGGTAAAGCATTATAAATCACCATTTTAGCTTCATTATTTTTAGCAAGTTTCTTTTTAAGATCATCATTTTATTTATCAAAAGATACAGTTTCATCCTTTTTAGTTTCGGGATTATATTGAATGGGAGGAAAATCACCATAGGTAAATAACATGCCAAAGATCTAGATCTTTTGATTTCACATAAGTTTCGAATCTATTTTTCCAATACATAAATCCATCACTTTCAAATAGTGGTAGTGTGAGTCCCTAAACGGATAGATCTTTGCAGCCTATAAAGGATGATAGCCAAACTGTATAAATACAACTGACTATATAGAAACACTGATTATGAATACTATATGTTGATGCGGAATCTCAACACAAGTACTAAGAAAAACAATGTAGAACTAAATAGTAACTTCTATTAATCTGCTTTGAACTATTACAGATTACTAACTATTTGAGATATGATATTGCTTATGAGATTTCTTGAGGTCGTGTATTGTTGTATGTCTAACTATGCCAAGAGGTATCCTTTTATAGACTAAGGATAACCCTAACAGGCTTACAAATCGCTAACAGATAACACATATCTTTTCCAAGAATATCTCATGCATATCTCATAAACGGTACTAACTAATTTCTAACTAACGGTACTAACTAATCGATCAGTACTTACATTTTATACTGTCGGTACTAACTATAACTAACAGTACTAACTATTTGTACTGTCGGTACTAACTTACTAAAACATAAATCCTAACAATCCTCCCTTAAACATGAATGTTGAACCATTTTAACTTCATGTTTCTTCAAATTTATCTTCTTCTTTAAACCCTTAGAGGATGTATCCAAACACTCTTATCATTTCTTGATCTTGTAAACTCTATCCTTCTTCAGCAGCAACTTTGTCTTCTCAGCAACTCAGCAACATCTTTTCAGCAACAATCCAACTAAGTTGGCTTTGTAGTTTTTGGCAAACTACCAGCCATTAACGGATTTGATGTTCCTTTACCAGTAGCCGTTTGCTCTGGGATAGTTAACTCTTCATTTTTCAAAAACATGGTGAGTTAATTACCATACAGTTTTTGGTAAACTGTCAACCATCAACGGAATTGATTTGTCTTTACCAAATATCGTTTGCTTTTGGACTAGCCAATGCTTCATTGCCATAACATGGTGCATTGATAAACCATATAGTTTTTAGCAAACTATCAGCTATCAACAGATTTGATTAGTCTTTACCATGAACTGTTTGATCATGGACTAGCCAACTCTTCACCACAGAAGCAAGGTGAGTTGAGAACCTTACAATTTTTGGTAAATTGTCAACCATAAACGGATTTGAGAAGTCTTTACCACAAGCCGTTTGCTTATGGACTAGCCAGTTCTTATGCCTGTTAAGCATGGTGAACTGATGACCATTTGTTGTGTGGTGGTTAGCCAACACTCAAACCCTTCTCAATTCCATCAACCTTATTCTTCAGGTTCTAACTCTGCAAGTAGCTACTGTCTTCTTCAAACTCTAACTTCAATTTTAGCATCTGCATCAGTACTTCCTTTCTCAATGGATACTTCTTCTCTACAAGCATATGAATGACTAATTCTGTTTTAGTCACTATAGTATGTACTCCTGAAGAACTATGCAACTTCCAACTCATAATCTTCCAATCTTGCTGTGCATTCCAAAACTCATTTTCATC
>BQNB010132432.1:0-18626 GCA_026074375.1 Tanacetum coccineum
TTGGCATTTTAAGTCCGTTTTTGGTTATTTTAGCTCGTTTTTAAAGGTAAGAGGTATGTGTATTTAAGCACATACCAAGCACGCACAAGGTATATACCTAACCAAACGTTGATTAGTATTGAAAGAATAAAGTGACAAGATCCCTCCCTCCTCACCTCCTTTTATAGAGATGAGGGGGAGAACAAACCCTAAAACACATGGGTTGGGCTTGAGACACAAGTTAACCCATGACCCTTTATTATGACTAATAACAAACTTAACACTTGACTACCTTGTACTTATGCTAATAATAAAGACTAATATCCTAACAATTTCCACCTTAAGCTTTATATTAGCCTACACCAACATTCAGCAACTCAAAGCAATGTTGTAACTTGAGTCCAAGTACCACCTTTGTCAAGGCATCCGCATCATTGTGTTCAATACCCACCTTAAGAACTTTAACCGTCTTTGCTTCCAAGACGATAAAGTGATAAAGCACATTGATGTGCTTAGTCCTTTCATGAAAAACATGATTCTGCGATAAGTGAATCGCGCCCTGATTATCACAATTAACTGCCACAGTGTTAAGCTCTACGCCCAACTCTTCCAAGAGTCCCCATAGCCAAATAGCTTCCTTTACAGCCTCCGTAAGATCCATATACTCCGCCTCTGTAGTTAAAAGAGCCATCACGTGTTGTAGCGTTGCCTTCTAGCTTACAACACATCCTTGTACTAAAAATGTGTAACTAGTGATAGACCTACCTTTATCCGGATCTTTAGCGTAGTCTGAATCAACAAAACCTATTACGTCCACATGGTTGCCATGATTTGTCCCATACACCAAACCCATGTTTGCAGTACCCTGCAAATATTTCAAAATCCATTTTACTGCTTCCTAATGATTTTTGCCCAGATTCGCCAAATATCTGCTAACTACACTTACAACATACGTTATGTCTGGCCTAGTGCATACCATTAAGTACATTAAGCTCCCAACCACATTTGCATATGGTACTTTACCTATCCTTTCAATATCACAATCCCTAACTTGGCAATCCTTCAACGACAGCTTGAAGTGCCCACCTAATGGCATCTTAACCGACTTCTCATTATCTGTATTCTAAAATTATTCAAAATCTTAGAAACGTACCTGGATTGTGACACCCTCAGAATCTTGTGACTCCGATCCCTGGCGATCTCCATACCAAGAATCTTCTTGGCTTCCCCGAGCTCCTTCATGTCGAACTCATTTTTAAGCACAGACTTGGTAGACCCAATCTCAGCCTTGCTCTTACAAGCAATTAGCATATCGTCTACATATAACAATAGATAAATATACTCACATGGTTCATAACTCCTGTCATATACGCAGCTGTCGTAACTGCTATGCTTGAACCCGTTGCTTAATATGTCCTCATCGAACCTCTTATACCATTGCCTAGGTGACTGCTTCAAACCATAAAGGGATTTATTTAACAAACATACCTTGTTGCCTTATTCATATCCCGGTGGCTGTCTCATGTAGATCACTTCTTCAAGATTTCCATGTAAAAATGCCATCTTTACATCAAGGTGCTCCAGCTCATAATCTTTACACGCAGTCAATGCAAGTATAACCCGAATAGATGTGTGTCGGACTACCGGAGAAAATACTTCATTGTAATCAATACCTGCCCTTTGTGTGAATCCACAAGCCACCAACCTCGCCTTGTACCTAGGCTTTTGAACACCTTCAATCCCTTCTTTTAACTTGAAGAGCCATTTGCAACTCACTAGCTTTTGCCCAGCTGGAGGATCTACTAACTCCCAGGTCTTGTTCTTCCTTAGAGAATCCATCTATTCTTCCATAGCAGCTTTCCACTTAGAACTGTCTTTACAAGCAACTGCCTCTTGGTATGTCAATGGTTCATGAGTATCTTCTTCCTCTGCTGCAACAAACGCGTAAGCATCCAAATTACTCCATCTCAAACCAAAAAGGTTTTGTTTCTTGTCCTTGGATCTCTATCCCGAACCAACTGATAATCTGTGAGATCTAGTGTTTGATCAGTTTCTTGATCTCCTGCATCTTACTCATCGCCAGTGATGTGTCATTGTGCGTAGGTATTATTTGTTATCAAGTTTTATTATTTATATTTTGCCGACTATACCTAGAACAACACTAACGGGCAATATACTCGATCAGTTGTAGATTCGTTGGTAAGTAGGGTGTCGATCACTAAGAGCGAGAGCGTTAATACTTAAATCTATCAGTATTTTAGTTATCTATGTTAGTCCTAAATTATTCTATTCTATGTTAAACCTAAGTTAATCCTAAACTAATGCAAAAAGAGGGGTTTTCAGCCTGAGAGACTGGCACGAGTTTAGTTATCTAACCTAAGGTTTTGATGACAATTAACACGTACAATGAACAAGTAAAAAGAAAAAGGAAACGGTCAGCCTAATGTAAGTAAAACTTATTAACCAAATCAAATCTAATAAAATCATGGTTTAGTAATAGTGCAATGATTCCTGTTCAATGTCGCTATATCATACCTAGACTTAGGCGGTACTTCTTCCTAAGACCTAGACTTGGCAATTCTGTCACAATTAACCAAATCCGCATAAAGCTCTTTGCGGTTGCTTATAATCTATCTTAGGAGACAATAATGGTGATCTTATTGAATCCTAGCTCAACGAGACTTTACTAACTTACTGCTTAACGACTCTTTATATACTAGTAGTCCACTTGTCCAAATCTTTACTCAATGAATCAGAACGTCACTTGTTGATCCTAGGTCACCTGCTAGTCCAACTTGTTCACTAAACCAGAAGTAAAGACAGCACGTCACTTGTGATCCTATTGCTCTAGATATATAAATCTCAATATGGAGAGCTATCCCGGTATCTAGTCCACTTGGTCCGCTTTCTAGACGCAGTTGAATGATAGGTCGCATACTTAAGCACATAAGCGAGTATAAATTGATAAACATAAGACAACACACAATTTACAAGAAGCAATCATAATAAACATAAACCAAACATTAAATTATCATAAACATGGATAATACCTAAAGGTATTAGCCAATAGCCATTGTAAAGAATACAAACGTAATAGACGAACGATTAAGGTAACCTAACCAAGTTAATGAATGATACCAAAAACCGAATGTGTATTAAGAGTATAAGAATTTACAAGGGTTTCCTATGGATTGAAGCACGTTGATGGACCTTCTTGGCTTCTTAGATCTTCTGAAAATCAGACTTGGTGGTTAAAAGCATGCCTAAAACTGAGTTTAGGGTTTTGTATTTATAGAGTCTAGAAAAATGTCGATACGCCGTATTGGCCGATGTGGGATACGACGTCTAAGGGTGTTTAGCTAGGCTCCACGATTATAATATTCCAGAATATTCATCAAACGCCTCTCAATACGGCGTATGAAAGCTTCTAGATATGGCGTATTAAGTCTTCTCGTCATGGATGTCTTTGTGAAGTTAGAGCACGGATACGCCGATACGGCGTGTTGATGTAAAACCAATTGGTTGTTCTTCGTTGACCAAGTATTATATACGGTGTATCGTTGATGTCGGTACGGCGTATTTTTCAAAGTTTGGCAATAGTCTTTTAGTTCGTCAAAGTCTTGAATACGGCGTATACTTCTAGAATGATACACCGTATAGGTTGTCAAAATCAGTAGACTTTCTTGAACTCTTCGCTTATGCTTCATAATGCGTGCCTTTTTGTTAATCTTCACAAATTGCTCGATATTTACTGCAAATAACTAATATTAATAATTAAGTACCAGTTCATGCATAAATAATGTAAAACGAGCAATAAAGACATAATAAATGATGCTATAAAGTAGACTTTGTTTGATGTCATCAAATATCCCCCCACTTGAATCCTACTTGTCCTCGAGTAGACTTTAGAAAACTTATAAATATGTATCCCAAACCAAGGTTTAAGATTTTTCCTTTAAGCAACTTTTTCGTTTAATTACTAGCACACAACCAAACACCTCACGAAGTAGGAAGATGAAATCACTCAAATCACTCAACTAATCTATGTGGTAACATGTAACTAATTCGCTCAATTGCTCGGTCGTGACAAGTTTAAAAGGGTAAATTGGGTTAAGGAGGAACAAGTTATGCGGTAACATGATTTACCCTTAAACCTTAACCCAACCTTAACCCAATCTATGTGGTAACATGATCCACCACTAAAGCTAAGGAGGAACAAGTTTAAAAGGGTAAATTGGGTTAAGGTTTAAGGGTTGATCATTTTTTCCAATCTCTATTGATACCAATATTCCAGAAAAAGTGACAAAACCACACATACACATCCATAACGATGGATGAGATATATGTGATTGCTCGATCCTTAACTCGAATAAGCTAAAGAATAGGATTAGTAATCTTCACCAATAGTAGTAAACCAACAAGGCCGACAAAATCACATATACACATCCATAACGATGGAATAGACATACATGATTGCTCAGATCCCCATTCGAGTAAAACTAAAGATTAGGATGAAGAACAATATAGGGTATGGACTGTCTAATATTTTTCCAACAGTAATATACTAACAAGGCAGACAAAATCACACATACACATCCATAATGATAGAATAGATACATGTGATTGCTCACATCCTCATTCGAGCAATACCGAAGGTTAGGGATTAGGTATGGGAAACATATAATTGTTGTTAAATAAAAAGAACAAAACAAATAGATTAAGTCCAAACAAATAAGGAACAGTGTCGTTAGTTACTTTCTCGACCATCCCCATGAAAAAGACACAAAATCATAGACATAAATGTCTTAATTATAGATCAACAAAAACAACCTTAGTTGGCATTCCCGTAATGGTCAACTCCCAATCATCCATAATATACATACTATATAACATTAATGGCGATATCTACAACTTTATACATTAAAAATAACAGTAGTTGGTTATAATTGCGACCAACTAGAAATAATATACAACATAACTTTACATCATTGGTTTATAACATGTACCAACGAATAATCGATCATCATAAATAATTAAATCGGTTAAGCTTAGACAAACCGATTATCTCACAAATCTCACCTTTTTTTCTCTCAATATTTTTTTGTATTTTTCTGTTTTTTCAATTTTTTTATAACTAATACGAAAAAACGAACTACGGTGTAAAATTTCACCACTTCACGAATACGATAAATCTGGATTCTATTTCCGATCATACTAGTGAAAGTAGTAAACACACTAATAATAAAAAACTACTTCTTTCGCATTTTCCCATTGCATTGTGCAATTTTCCGACCTAACCATAGATAGAAAATGTTCATTGCGACACAGGAAATACAATACTTTACACAAAAACAACTAGCAACCGATTAAGAACTTCATCTAATAGGGTAGGCTAAGGTGTAAAGGGGTAATGAAACAAAATTTGGTGTAAGGAATTGCTTAAGTTTTTCTAGAGGTATCTTACTCTAAAAATGAGAGTAAACAAAAGGGTTTATACATGGGTTAACTAACCATTGTAGTTAGTTAATATCATAACATGTATAGGCTTTTTTGTGTAATCCTAGAAATTTATCAGTTAAAAAATGTCACACCATCTATTAAAAATAGTTCTTATTATTATGGTCTCGCATAGATATACCAAGCCAAGTTCTAAAATTTACAACATCACCGGCACACTTATATTTTTATGAAATTTAGGAAAAAATTTGGAAACGGATTGAAACGCCCCTTTTCAGACTCGAAATTTGACCCAAAATCGAAAACTTTGCGGAAGCATGAAACCGGGAATGACCTTGTGTCATTCCTTAATAACCTTTTTAAATACATTACAATTAGACTTTTTAAAGTTCCATTATCATAAAGTAGACTCTATAAGCTTTCCAACGATATAAAGAACTCAATCTAACTCTTTACGGTTTGGTTTTTAAGGCGAATATAAGATTAATCAAAATAACAAACCTACTGACATGAGGTTACGGCGTAACCTTAGTGGTTACGGCGTAATCTCAGTACACTTGAGAAGTTTATGGCGTAACAAAAATATACCCACTACGAAAGGTCATTTTACCTTCCAAGAAACCCCTTTTTACTCCAAAACTCAACTACATTAATCTAAAACTTCATAAGACCTTTTAGATATCAATAACATAAATAAGACATCATTTACCATAACATACTTGGTCTAAATGACGCAAAAACATTTACTTAACGGGTTTACCAAACACCCGTTTCGTCCCTTTTCCATCTACTTTACCAACAACTAAACAAACGACTCTTACCTATTTTTACACATTCACATTTACATGATACTTTGACACTTTGACATGTTCATTAACAAATCGTTAAGGCACTTGGGGGTTCAACCTTGATTTGAGCTCGGTAACTAGTACTAAGCTCATACGCACATCTTCATTTATATCTAATCCTTGCTTTCACATTTAACTTCTTACCAAACGCTTTACTTTCTTCTCGATTGGAACCTACAAAACATTAAACAACTAAACTGTAAGCATTACGCTTAGTAAGTAATAGACATACAAGTCATTATATTCCATTTAACACATTCACATCACATCTCTTAACACATCAATCATTCATAAGCATATAAACATAACAATACCTTATGTTCACAACATTACTAACCACCTTCACCACAGGAACACATATCATGAAAGACATATCAACAAGGATTTACTCAATTAGCTAGATCATCACCAGTCTCCTCTTCTTAATCAAGTACACTAGTCTTAATCTTCTTATAACCTTAGCATATAATACATAACACAAACATGATAAACTTAATATAACTTCTTGTAAGTCAATTAATTACCTTGAATCCAAGTCAAGGACATTAAGAACATCATCATCACCATTCCATGCTATCCTTCCTAATCATAATTATACATATTAACAAGACATTATAATATGAGTTTACATAACCTATAATTTACCCAAATTTCATCCTTAATCATCATATGATCATATCTTGATCATATGATGTGAAACCCCAATTTCTTATACTTGATCTTTAATTAACCTTAACCCTTATTAGTAACATATTAACTCTTGCTTTAAAATATGAATTTCCTAAAACCCCTAATTTACTTCATAAACCTTAACTTCTTAATTCACTAATTCAAAGAGAATATAGTTACTTACTTGAGTAGGGATCATCACTAAGCTTATTCTTATAATTAAGACCTCTAATCTTTCATCCTAAATCACCAAGTCTTGTTCTTCCCTCCTTTTTCTTGTTGTTGGGTTGACACAGACAAAACACCAACACCTTTTTGGAATAAATGAGAAGTCTGGGAATTATGCAGACATTTGTTAGGTACTACTTTGGCCTTTTAGCCATTTAGGTCCCTTAAGTCCCTTTCTTTCTTATTTGGCCACAATAACTTATTTAGCACATTTATCACTTGGCAACCTTAGTCCCTTAGTTTTATTCTTTTCATAATATGACACATTAATCTTTCTAATCCCATTTACATAATATTTACACTTTTAGTTTGACTATCGGGTTTGACTAGCCAATCACGTAACGTCCTCCAACATATAAAAGTCATAGTCGAACTCATTCTATGGCATTATCGTAAGTAATTACTTAAAAACCGGTTTTGGGGTGTTACAAATCTATCCCTATTATTTAGATTTTGTCCCTGAAATCTCTTCGTCTATTCTAAGCCCTAACTTGGTCATATTGACCCCACATTTCATCTTAGCATTATCAAACCTATACTCAATTAGTTGTGTCAACCTATATGGTTTGTAACTCTAGCCATCCCTTAATATCTCTAATTATCCTTAACCCGTTCTACTTCACGCTTACTTTTATCTCATTTACACTTTTCTCTATGATAATCATCATTTAGGTGACATTTACCATTTTTATTTTATCATTATAATAGCTTTTTCTCTATATTATTATGTTCTCATTTATTTCTTTTCTAAATTTTTATCAAAAATTACATGTTACTTGAGAAATTTCATTATCTCAACTTATCATTAGCCAACATTAGTTTATGCTCTCTTATTTATTGTAATCATCTTGGCCTTCTTGTTATCGTTTCCATTATAACATTTTACCTTCGTTACTTCTTTTTAATGAACTCCCATCAAAGACTATAAGTCACTTGAGAATTTTCAATACTTTTGTCTTCATAAACTTAAACACCAACTAATACTTTTACATTTCACTTAAGAGTGTTAATACAATTGAGCGACCTCCATAGCTACTACTCATATTGCAATCTTACCATAAGGCATATTATAACTTCAATTCAACTTTCATCTTGAGTCCTATACTCTTAACGTCTTAACTTATCTCTTTCTCTCTAAAATCTCTACTAAAGGTTGTACTCTAAATAATTTTAGGCTCTCCTCTTCTACTTCTTTAATTCTTCCTCAATTACGCCGATAACACATAAGCCCACCTCCTCTATACTCTTTATTTTACATTGAACGCAGCTCAATCAAGCCAAATAAGGAAGGTATAACTTTATTGTTTGGTGATTCACAATTTCTTTTTTTTTTTAATTTTTTTATTTTTTAAAAAAAAATGAAGAGGCGTCCCAATCCATTTAAATAATGAGATTATAAACCATCCTACTTATACACTTCCGACATAACACTCGAACTTGCTTAAGTCTTTATTACTTTCCATTCATCTCATATTTCTATATCATTTACTTTCGTTATCATTTTTATAGTCTTGGATCCAATCCCTTTAACTTTTCCCGAAGGAAACTTGGCTTTCTCCCTGTTGGAATTCGCCCATTATCGATACCCTTGTGGTATCATTAACATTTTTAGGCTATCCCGAAGGATACCATCACATTAGGCTATCCCAAAGGATACAATTACATTAGGCTATCCCAAAGGATACCATTAGATTCGGCTATCCCGAAGGATACCATTACATTAGGCTATCCTGAAGGATACCATTACATTAATCATTGGATCCAAGTTAAATTTAAATTTATCATTCCTTACCCTTTTTCGTTATTTACGTACTTTTCTAATCATATACTTTTTCATCTCCATTCTTATTGCCTTACGCAATTCTAGCTTACACTTTATCCATCTTTTTTTTATGCAAGATCCAATTGATACTTGCCATTTTTATGTATTACATATACGTATATGTTTTTCACATTTCGTTTATCAATCTCTTGACAACACCAAATGGGCAACTTATTTAATTCTCTAAGCATCATTTTAGTTCGTTTAACTTTAACCTTATAATCTTACATAGGTTATTATTATAATATACTCATTTACTTCACTTTTATTCATCACATACATCTCTTTCATTCCTTAATATGATTCTATTCATACTTTATCAGTCTTTAACCATTTAGCGTCATTTAAGATTTCTGGTGCAACTCTTCTCAAACATCTTTCATATACATCTCATACTTAACCATGTCATTCTATTGCATCTTACTTTATTATGTTCTCTACATTTTGACTTATCATACTTTACCCCTTTATTAGTAATTCATATAAGCGTTTACTCTTAGTGAATACTTCTTTATTAAACGACTTTTCTTAATTTAAACACCTTCACATTACCTAGTTCATATTTACATACTTTCATCGTTACTTATTAGAATGCAATCATGTGCATTTATCTTATCTTAAACATCTCTTTAATTCATATCATCATAATATACATACCATACATCACTTAGACATATAATCCACCATAGACTTCACATTACATAGGCATATACTTCTATTCATAACACTTTTCCGATAAGAGTTTCTCATTCTTAGTTGAATTCATAATCCCTTTAAGTCTATGTAAAAATATCATAAATCACATTTCATAATCATCCTATACCCAAACATTATCATTCTAATTGTCGCAAGCACAAAATCTACCTTATAACTAAGACATTCGCATTCTTTAATACTTAAACTTACGTCCAACACATCTATAAGTGGTCTAATTTTAGGCATTCTATAGTGGAAACCTACTTCTCTTAGACTGAAGCTTTGATACCAAGTTGAAATGCCAATTTCTAGACTCGAAATTTGACCCAAAATTGAAAACTTTGCGGAAGCATGAAACCGGGAATGACCTTGTGTCATTCCTTAATAACCTTTTTTTAAAATACATTACAATTAGACCTTTTAAAGTTCCATTATCATAAAGTATACTCTATAAGCTTTCCAACGATATAAAGAACTCAATCTATTTCTTTACGGTTTGGTTTTTAAGGCAAAAATAAGATTAATCAAAATAACAAACCTACTGACATGAGGTTACGGCGTAACCTCAGTGGTTATGGAGTAATATCAATACACCTGAGAAGTTTATGGCGTAACAAAAAGTTTACGCCACAACAGAAGGTCATTTTACCTTCCATGAAACCCCTTTTTACTCCAAAACTCTACTACCTTAATCTAAAACTTCATAAGACCTTTTAGATATCAATAACATAAATAAGACATCATTTACCACAACATACTTGGTCTAAATGACGCAAAAACATTTACTTAACGGGTTTACCAAACACCCGTTTCGGCCCTTTTTCCATCTACTTTACCAACAACTAAACAAAGGACTCTTACCTATTTTTACACATTCACATTTACATGATACTTTGACACTTTGACATGTTCATTAACAAATCATTAAGACACTTGGTGGTTCAACATTGATTTGAGATCGGTAACTAGTACTAAGCTCCTATGCACATCTTCATTTATATCTAATCCTTGCTTCCACAATTAACTTCTTACCAAACGCTTTACTTTCTTCTCATGGAACCTACAAAACATTTAAACAACTAAACTATAAGCATTACGCTTAGTAAGTAATAGACATACAAGTCATTATATTCCATTTAACACATTCACATCACATCTCTTAACACATCAATCATTCATAAGCATATAAACATACATACCTTTCTAGTTCACAACATTACTAACCACCTTCACCTCAGGAACACATATCATGAAAGACATATCAACAAGGATTTACTCAGTTAACTAGATTATCACTAGTCCCCTCTTCTTAATCAAGTATACTAGTATTAATCTACTTATAACCTTAGCACATAATACATAACACAAACATGATAAACTTAATATAACTTCTTATAAGTTAAATATTTACCTTAATCCAAGCCAAGGACATCAAGAACATCATCATCACCATTCCAAGCTATCCTTCCTAATCACAATTATACATATTAACAAGACATTATAATATGAGTTTACACAACCCATAATTTACCCAAATTTCATCCTTAATCATCTTATGATCATATCTTGATCATATGATGTGAAACCTCAATTTCTTACACTTAATCTTTAATTAACCTTAACCCTTATTAGTAACATCTTAATTCTTGCTTTAAACTATGAATTTCCCAAAACCCCTAATTTACTTCATAAACCTTAACTTCTTAATTTACTAATTCAAAGAGAATATAGTTATTTACTTGAGTACGGATCACCACTAATCTTATTCTTATAGTTAGGACCTCCAATCTTTCATCCTAAATCATTAAGTCTTGTTCTTCCCTCATTTTCTTGTTGTTGGGACGACACAGACAAAACACCAACACATTTATGGAATAAATGAGAAGCCTGGGAATTATCCAGACATTTGTTAGGTACTGCTTTGGCCTTTTGGCCATTTAGTTCCCTTAAGTCCCTTTCTTTCTTATTTGGCCACAATAACTTATTTATCACTTGGCAACCTTAGTCCCTTAGTTTTATTCTTTTCATAATGTGACACATTAATCTTTCTAATCACATTTACATAATATTTACACTTTTAGTTTAACTACCGGGTTTGACTAGCTAATCACGTAACGTCCTCCAACGTATAAAAGTCATAGTCAAACTCATTCTATGGCATTATCGTAAATAATTACTTAAAAACCGGTTTTGGGGTGTTACACCGATAAGGCTAAATTCTCACAATATCTAACAAGGGTTATGTGTGTGGGGTCATGCAACTAATAATTTCACAAAAATATGCTAAATTTTTTTAATTTGATATAAATTAGGCATATTAATGTAAAAATATGGACAAGTAAGTGTTCTAATTCTCCTCCCCCACTTGAGATATACAACGACCTCGTTGTATAAATATAACATTAAAAACAGAAAATTAAAAGAATTAAAACGAGAAACTCCCTTGGGATTTGCTCGATATAATCCTCCACGTTGCGTTTATGAGCAAAAATGTGTGTTGTAAATGCGTCTGAATACCAACATGACTACAACACACATGAATTTTAGAAAATAAGCAGTCCACCAAATTCATCTTTTCATTCCGAAGGTCATGTATTAAGCATAAGAAAACAAATGCAAATTCTATCTTCGTGTATTCGGTTGGTTGGAAAACAAAATAAAAACCTAAAACGGTACAGGAAGTCGATACGCCGTATCTATAAACCAAGATACGCCATATTGAGACCTGTAAAAAGTATCTGAGGTACAGATCAGTTGTCTAATACGTTGTATTCATTTAATGAATACACCGTATAGACTGAACTAACAATAAAGTTTAAAAGAGCGGAAAATTAAAAACTGGATAACGTCCAGAAAGTCAATACGCCGTATCCATTGAGATTGGATACGCCGTATCGACAGTCTTGGAAGACAGACTCGATAAAAATTAAGAATTACATTCTGGGTTATCTTCCGGCAAGAACTTTTGTTTACAGAAAAGTCTTTGAGTTAGACTTGTTTCCAGCTTCACCCCATCCTTATAAAACAGCATGGGGTCGAGCGGGAAGCCAAATGGCACATATAAATTTTTAATAAGATTTATTAGCATCCCTTCGTTAAAATAATTTCAAGTCACAATATTAACACATAATTCCTTGATAAACGCTTTAGCTGTGAAACATTTACTATTTTCATCATGATTTGTTTCCAAAAAGTTTATTTGACCCTTGTGCATAGGTACCGATATCGATACTTATTACATTAGATAATGGTTCGATAGATATATCCCCCGAATACTGTTGATATCGGTGTTATCATTATCACTGTCTGTATCTAATTTTGAATCATTGACAGAAAATACGTTAAAAAGAAATAGATCATTAAAGGATATAACATTGTATTCTTCACCATCATATTCGGACAACAATGTTTCATTTTTCAAACTAACTTCATCGACATGCTGAGGACTTACCGTAGGTTCAGATGAGAAATCTAATTTAGATGCCAATGCATCATTGTAGACTATAGTTAGGAATTCTGTTTCAAAAGCTCTCAGGTAGTGAACGTCTTCATCAAACCAGATCTTACCATACGTAGCTGTTTCCCAGTTATACACCTTACCGTTTCTAAGAGCTCTCTCAGTTTCAAGTTGAACATATTCCTCCATAGTAATATCGAGGTCATCCATTTCCTGTAATAAATTTGCTACGAAAGAAAAAGATCAAATAGACTAATACGCCGTATTGATGTTTAAAGTCCAATACGCTGTATTTTATAGAAAAAAAAGTTATATGCCGTATCCAAAGGGATGAATACGCCGTATTCAGTATTCGACTCAGAAAATTACAACGGACTTTAATAATGCAGAAAAACACACAAACACACAATATGCAAAATATACAATGCAGAAATCAAACACACAAAAACAAACACACAAATATGCAAATTAATCTAAACTAAACTAAAACACTAATAAATAAGAATTAAACAACTTCACTCTCCGCACGACGCAAAAACTTGATTGTCCGTTGTGTATTAATTTATTATAGGTATTATTTGTTTATCAATTTCATTATTAAATATTTTTGGAGACTATTCTATACAACACTACGGGCAGTGTACCTGAATCAGTTGTAGATTCGTTGGAACGTGGGTGGTCGATCACTAAGAAGCAGAGAGCATTAAACTTAATCTATCATAGTTTAGTTACTAGATTGTCCATAAATTATTCTATTCTATGTTAAACCTAAGTTAATCCTAAACTAATGTAAAAAAGGGGGTTTTCAGCCTCAGAGACTGGCACGAGTTTAGTTATCTAACCTAAGGTTTTGATGACAATTAACACACACAAGTTGAAAGATAGAAGATAAAGGAGCGGTCAAGCCTAATGTAAGGAAAACGTATTAACCATATCTAATTTAATAAAATGCAGGTTTTAGTTTAATAGTGCAATGATTGTCCTGTTTCATTGTTGATATATCATTCCTAGACTTAGGCGGTACTTCTTCCTAAGACCTAGACTTGGCAATTCTATCACAATTAACCAAATCCGCATAAACCTCTTCATGGTTGTTTATAATCTATCTTATGAGACAATAATGGTGATCTTATCGAATCTTGGCTAAATGAGACTTTACTAACTTATTGCTTAACGGCTCTATATATACTAGTAGTCCACTTGTCTAAATCTTTACTCAAGGAATCAGAACGTCACTTGTTAATCCTAGGTCGCCTGCTAGTCCAACTTGTTCACTAAACCAGAAGTAAAGACAGCACGTCATTTGTGATCCTATTGCTCTAGATATATAAATCTCAATATGGAGAGCTATCCCGGTATCTAGTCCACTTGGTCCGCTTTCTAGACCCAGTTGAATGATAGGTCATATACTTAAGCACAAAAGCGAGTATAAATTGATAAACATAAGACAACACACAATTTACAAGAAGCAATCAGAATAAACATAAACCAAACATTAAATTATCATAAACATTGCTAATACATAAAGGTATTAGCCAATAGCCGTTGTAAAGAATACAAACGTGATAGACGAACGATTAAGGTAACCTAACCAAGTTAATGAATGATACCAAAAACCGAATGCGTATTAAGAGTATAAGACTTTACAAGGGTTTCCTATAGATTGGTTATTATTTGTGATCCTATTGTTAGATGTATAAAATCACTAATAATGGAGAGTCTCCGGCATCTAGATTACTTGGTCTGTATCACTAGATCCAGTTGAATGATAGGTCGCATACAAAAGCATGTAAACAAGTATAAATTGATAAACATAAACAAGCAATCAACGATAAATTAAGCAATCGAGATAAACAAACCAAACATTTAGATCTTCATAATAATGGCTAATACCCGAAGGTATTAGCCTTCAAACGTCATAATCAATACAAGAGTAATAATTTAGCCAAGGTAAACTAACCGAGTTAACGAATGATACCAAAAACTAAACGATTACAAGAGTATAGGAGATTACTAGTTGTTTCCTATGGAGTTGATTACGTTGCAAGACCTCTTCTGCTCTTCTACTCCTCTGAAAATCGACTTTTATGGTTTAGGTATCAAAAATATGATTTAGCACACTTAAAACTCGTTTTTGAGTTTTCTATTTATAAGGTCTGGAAAAAGGTCGATACGGCGTATCGAAAGTCTTCGATACGGCGTATTGGGTGTTTCTTGGAGTAGGGACCACGTTTGATATCTTTCAGAATCTTCACATTCTATAACTTGAATACGACATATAGGATTCTCTGGATACGGCGTATTGATCTTGTTTTCCTTCGTGGTCTTTAGTGAAGTGCAGGCACAGATACGCCATATCTTCCTTGATGGATACGACGTATTGGTTGTCAAAACATCAATCTTCATATATCTTCGTTTAAGCTCCAGAATGCGTGGCTTTTAGTTAACTTTAACCAAATACTCCATAATTACTACAATTTTCAAATACAAACGATTAAGTAACAATTATTTGCAATAATTATACAAAATGGGTTAATTACATGGGATAAATGATGCAATAAAAATGACGTTATTTGATGTCATCAACCTTTAAGTCTAAGCCTCTTTTAATAATCAATTGCTAGAAAACATGTGTATATCAAGTTGTTCAAACGAGCCCTTTCGGCCTATAACCGAGTTTAAATGATTCACAAGTCTTTTTAATATGTTAATTTGATAGTTGTCAATTATCAAAAACTCTTACTCATTCGTGCACTAACTTTGAGAGAATGAGAACATAATCGGAAGTCCTTTCGGCCCATAAATCCGTTTATGCTTCATCAACACATAAATTAGACAAGTTTCATATTTAGACAAACCACAAGATAACACAAGAATTCATTCATACAAGATAACCAAACTCTCAAATCAAATCCATTTCATTTTGGTACAAGCATAAAACACTACTCCATATCCAATTCAATAAAGCAACTCAAACTCAATTCACAAACACGATCCATAACATAAACATAAGAAAACTCTTGCATATTCATAATAAGGAAAATACCTATCAAACGATTACAAGGAAATCTTAGAATCTTGGAATTATAGCACTCCAAAGCCTCCAATCGACTAAAGTATCAACTCCGGAACACCAATGAGTAACCAAAACCTCTACCGCCGTTCTTGCCTTACTCCTGGAACTTTCAGAGATGTTTCTAGCTTTTTGGGATGATATTTAGGGTTTACTTCAACCTTTGTCAAGGGTTGGAAGTGTGTCTCCTGGCTAAGAACCCCTAATGTCAATATATAGGCTTGATACATGCTTTGGCAACAAGAAAACGTAGCTCAGGTGATAAGGAGGGGAAATGATCAGACTCCCCTCATTATGGGTCATTAACACATCATTTGATAACAAGTTTGTAACTGAAAATCTTGCCAGCCGGGCAGCTCGTTTGTCTCCCCCAGCCTCAGAGGCCGCTCCTCCATCCGGGCGGCTGGAGCTCGATTCCAAAACATGAAATCTCATTTTTGTTGATTTCTTCTTCCCGATTGCTTCAATCTTGGTTGGGTTGACCCATACAACTTATATCTTGTTAAAACACTTGTTCTCGGGCCTTAACGGGTCTCCAATCTCGATATCAAACCTTCACTCGTCTCCAAAGCAATTACCTTCACGTTTTCTTCTCCTTTTCTCATTCTCTTCTTTCTTAGCTAACTAACATATAAACTTGACTTTGCATAATATTAGTAGTAAAAGCTCGCTATTTAGCTAAATAACTTATATAAATTCACAAGTAACGCTCTCAGAAACATACTCGATTTGAGCGTTATCACTATACCAAATATCTCACAATATATTTCACACATGCCTCCAGCGAGGATTGAACCCACAACTTCTAGGTTGATTGGAGAACTCACATACCCAAAGATACCCTTGGTGGCCAAGTGAGCTAGCCCAGTTGCTTACTAATTTATATCATATGCTTCTGACTATAGTAGTTGTTTTAAGTTTCGCATTTGATCATACCATGTACTCCGTAGTTGACTTTACAATTGATTATGGTTGTTGTTTTAGATTCAAATGTTTGCCATGAATTAATCATTAACGTGTATTTCCAAATGGTTGTTTTATATAGTTTAGATCGAATATGATTAACCGTCACGGGCATTTGCCAAATTAATATGTATTGATGGTTTTTTGAGAATTCTGTTCAATTAGGCAATGTATTAAATGTTTCTTATGAAAGTCGCATGTTTTTTTCTAAAGATTCCTGCTATGCACTTGTTACAGAGTCCAATTTATGCATTAAAGAGACACAGTCACACCTTAAAGAAATGACCACTAAGAGAGATGAAGATGTTGGGAATTTGAAGAAGATGTTGGCTGAACTTATTGTTTTACTTTTTAAGAGTATAATGCCATTTGCAAGTAATCATGTCAAATATACTGCGGTACAAAATGTTTGTTGCCATATTTTAAAGGGTGGAAAAACCCGAGTTAGTGTCGTCGATGAAAACATGTTCTTTACTCAAATTACTTTGCTTTTGTATGTACATCCTCCGTGGCAATGCGCTGGATCTAAATCTTGTTATCACTAAGAGACCCAAAATTTGTACAGTTCCTTTTAAATCGACCTAGACCTTTAAATGAGCCTCTTGGATCAGCAAATTCACAGTGTCTTCGTATGCATCAAGTGTGAGAGCACCTGAAATTGATCAGTTATACATAAGGCCATATACTTTTACAACTAAAATGAGAAAAAGGACAAGAACCAAACATTATGATATTCTTTTTAGATCGCATAGGATAAAAAAGGAATATTGCTGTCATAATTATACGTATATAGAAAAAAACCACACATATACAAAGGGCATGAGCGGTGCGGCAGATTTTAATTCGTGATAAGAGGGGTTTCATATAACATTTCCAATGACAAAAACAAACAGACCTTAAATTCCTTACACTAAAGTTACAATAGAAACTTATAAAAAACATAAAATCGGAATAATAAAGTATGGAGAAATGCTAGAACCACAAATAAACTTTCATAAAAAATTTTACAAAATGATTTGTCATGTAATTAGTGGCCTTCTCAAAGTTACTTTTGAATTATCTCTCTTACATGTATTCACAAGTTACATTAATACAAGTTACATGACAAATCATTTTGTAAAACTTTTTGTGAAAATTTGTTTGTGATCCTAGCATTTCTCTAAAGTATAAGCAACTAATTTATCCCACGTCGGTGTGGAGGAAAAGCTTTTATAGAAAGAAAGTTTATAAAACCAAACCTCGTCACTTGTTATCTATATCTATCTATCTACTTATACTATAAGCAAAACCATTCTTACTACTGTATCACTTCAAATGAAAGACACGTGTACAAGAATAGTTGGATGCTATTAGACAACCAACTCACTTTTTATTCATTGACTAACTCCCATCTCTCTCACTTTTTCTTTGATTTCAGTTTTCTCCCTTTATCAT